>OZ026833.1:29211480-29460148 GCA_964023205.1 Lutraria lutraria
AATTGCATTGCCTTTTGTGTTAAAAAGACCCCTAAGTATTCTTAATTGACATATAATGTGTGATATCACCTTGCCTTACTTACCCCCCAAAAAATTATTTGAGAGGTATTCTAAAGTAACAAGTTCTTTAGGAAGTCTTCACAGTTAAACATGTTTTATGACTTTTCTGTAGATCCATACATATAAGCTTAGGAGCTGATATTGTATTCATTGGGTTTAAGTTGAGGTGTGACTAAGATTATAATAATTACATTACATTTATTATGGTTTATACATGCTTTTAATCCCACCTTACTCGTACATGGACCATTTCAACCATGGAGCTTTAAACCGACTAAGTAACACACTAAAATAAAAGCATAATTTATTGCCTCCCTTTAATTTTCTTTATTTCTTACCTCCCTTTAATTTTCTTTATTTCTTACCTCCCTTTAATTTTCTTACCTCCCTTTAATTTCTTTATTTCTTACCTCCCTTTAATGCTCTTATTACATAGTGTTGGTTGTAGTTTTATCCTTGTGTTATTATTTATCAAAGGAGTTTCAGTTTATAACATTCACAGAACAGAAAACTGCCTCAATGTTATTTGTAAAACATTTAGATATAATTGTCTCTTTATTTATTTACTTCAAGGTTTTAGTGTTATGTTACATATTCATACATTTGGTGCTGTATTTATGAAGTTTCTCTTGTCTTAAGTTGATTTTATTGTCCTAGATGGAACAGATCTCTTATGTTGAGTTGTGATATATCTGAGTTTATTTCATTTATATAGTTTCTGTGTTCTTAGTGAATGTAAGATGTGCGTTTGATGTGAGTATATATCTCAAACAAACATGGTCAAATACATGTAGTTGATCGATTCTCCTTCTTGTTAAAACATGTTCTTATTGTAGAGGAACCCTTAGTGATATCTACCTATGTGACTTTAAGGTCCCACTCCCTCTGTTTAAGATTTCACACTCGGTGCATCTAATGTCTGATTATCCTCAATGGTACCCTGATTATGAAGGATCTGAGTTTGGTGTTGAAACCTTATTTAGCAATTGTAGGTTGATCAGTAGTGCTCACTGATTGAAATACAATATCTAAGTACTGTGTGTTAATGCCATTCTCAAAAGCACAATAACATTACGATTTTTTTTAATTCATACATCATGAAATAAATATGTTATGAAATTTGCATTTTACAACAGTTACTGATAAAAAATAGTAATTGATATTTGTTTCAATTATTTTTTTTGTGATAATTAAATTAAGATTTTCCATCAATATTATTTAATAAAGCAAACATAAGATTATTTTCAACCCAAGGTATAGTTGGGTAATTTCCTTCTACAAGTGTACACTGATAATGAATGAAATGACCAAGCAATACTCAGGTTTGTATCTCAGAAAAAAATCTTGTCTCTCACTATCTTGTTAATTGCATTCCTGTTGATCAATTAGTCAATATCTTCCTACAAGCTCATTGTCTGGACAACATTGTATCATGTTTGTTTAGACAACATGTTGTCATGTTTGTCTGGGCAATATTTACCATGTTTGTCTGGGTACCATTTCAAGATGTTTGTCTTTGCAACATTTTGTCATGTTTGTTTGGGCAATATTTCATCATGTTTGTCCGAGATATGTTCTCACATGGTCGAGCATTGACTTATCTTTTTACTATAATATTGGATTGTGGCAGCAAGTAGCTTGCTTGTATTGACAAATAAAAGTCTAAACATTGAATACTGGTGTTCTTGTTTGTTAATTACCAATAATACCAAGCTGTGAAGCTTTCTGATACTGTATTATTTCATTATATTTACACACTTAAAATCGATTTTCAGCAATTGCAGGTATGTTTTCCTTTTGTATCTTAGCTTTTTTAGCTCACATGTCACAAAGTGACAAAGTGAGCTATTAGGATTACTCTCCGTCCGGCGTCGTGCGTCGTTCGGTGTGCGTCGTGCGTTGTCAAACTTTTTGTTGTGACCACACTAGGGGCCACATTTTTGGCTCAATTTTAGCAAAACTGGGTCAGAACGTTAATATCAACAAAATCTCGGACGAGTTCGATATTGGGCCATTTGGGGTCAAAAACTAGGTCACCAGGGCCAAATAAAGGAAAACCTTGTGAACACTTTAGAAATCACTGTTTTGACTTCATCTTCATGAAACTTTGTCAGAATGTTTATTTTAATAATATGTAGGTCAAGTTTGAAAATGGGTAATTTCTGTAGTAAAATTAGGTCACTAGGGCAAATTGCTGGAAAACCTTGTGAACACTCTAGAAGTCACTGTTTTAATTGGATGATCATGAAACCTTGTCAGAATGTTTGTCTTTATAATATCTTGGACGAGTTCGAACATGGGTCATCTTGGGTCAAAAACTAGGTCGCTAGGTCAAATCTTATGAAAAACCATGTTAACACTGTAGATTTCACAGTTATTATTGGATCTTCACCAAACTTTGTCAAACCGTTTGTTTTAATGATATAACGGTCAAGTATAAATATGGGTCATCTGGGGTCAATAACTAGGTCACCAGGTCAAATCTTAGGAAAACTTTGTTAACACTGTAGATGTCACAGTTTTAATTGGATCTTCACCAAACCTTGTCAAAATGTTTGCCGCAATGATATGTGGGTCAAGGATGAACATGGGTCAGCCGGGTTCAAAAACCAGGTCACAAGGTCAAATCTTAGGAAAACCTTATTAACACTGTAGATGTCAAATTTTGATCGTATCTTCACCAAACCTAGTCAGACTGTTTGTCTTAATGATATGTAAGACAAATTCGATCATAGGTTGTCTGGGGTCAAAAACTAGGTCACCGGTTCAAAACAATGTTTTGATGAGTGAACAGTGATTGTCATGTGAGCGATATAGGGCCATCTTGGCCCTCTTGTTTTTGTATCATGATATACCAATCAACAAAATAACATAACCAGCTCATGTTTATGTTATTTTGTTGACTGGTATATCATGATGCCAAGGGCTTATATACACACATGTATGTATATAAGTCCTTGATGATGCATAGCATTTAAAATTCACATGTCTCTAAACCTGCATGGCCAGCTTCCTTATGGAAGGGTATTTGGTTCACACAAGGTGTACATGTATGCCTGGTGTCTACCTCCATTGTTAAAGATGGAAAATTCGTCAAATGACACTGGGTGTTGATGCGAGGTTAAACCTTGGGAAAATACATGTAGTATAGTATCAAAATTATCAAGCAATCACTACAAGTAATATCGCAAGTGATACATATCAGCGCTTTAGAGAACATGAATATGGGACAGGTAAATTTAGTAGCCATATAGTTTTCCTGAATATGTTTTTAGAAAAATATTAAATAATACTGTAAGGATTTGAACTCAAGTAATTTGTATTAAAGCTTGGTCCAGGTGTTCTGATGTTAAGTTCAATGAAAATTAAGAATGTCCCTTACCCGTACGAGGAAATATTTATTGTACAACATCCCCTCTATGTGTAAATTTGCGATTTATATTAATAAATATTCTATGTATGTTATAGGACTGATGTTTTGTGGAGTACAGCATCAAATTATGGAGTATACCTCGTCATTTTTAACTGGTTTGGTTCGCTCGTTATTAATTTCAAAACGAGAGGGACAGAAAAGCCTAGGAGTGTTATATGAGTTTCACTGTTCTCCTTAATGGAACAAATAATGCTTCATTGTTGCCATAAAATTTAAATTTTATACAAACTAGAATATGAAATATGAGCACATAAATTGAGAAATGAGCACATCAATTGAGATACGGGTACATAAATTGAGATACGGGTACACACATTGAACCTGTTGAATTATTCATACTTGCATCGAATAATTGTATTCAAGACCCTATATTGGGCGTATGACGTATATGCCACATGCGTGGTTTGATACAATGTTAATAGAAGCATCTGCTTCGTCAACCCTGGTGTTTTTGTTCGTTTGGAAAATCGTTTCAGCGTATACTTATATATGAATGGTTCTCGAACATAGTTTATAAAATGTTCTTGATACTTTTCTGCTCCTGCTTAATAACATGTACAGGCTTATAAAATTATTTACGATACACAATTGGGTTCGTGTTTGGCTGGCAGATTATGTGAACTCCTTTTTGGTTATCCAACATAAACAGTCGACAAGTTACATGTATTCTCCGACGTCATGATTGCTGATTTGTCCTTCAATATTGTCCAGTCAACGCACTACAACACACTGAACGTTGATCTAGTTTTTGGAAACTGAACGATAGTCCTGCTTTGCATATCCGTCAATGGCTCGGTGCGCATTTATTTTTATGCGAACCTAAGTACTACATTTTCCTACATCCGCCATCCAGTTGTTAAACTAGTTCCCGTTCTATATTGCAGTGTACTTCTATGTAAGTTCAGTTTATAGTACTTCAATTAACCGACACCCAGCGTGAGCCTTCACGTTTTCGATTGTAATACCTCTATTTCTATTTATGTTAACTTCTTTATCTAGTACATGTGCGTTCGAAACGTGCTTTCGGATTTGTACAGTGTACATGTACCTTTAGCACGTTGTTTGTTGTCTGACTTACTTAATGTCAATGTGATGTTCATGACAATTTGTCATTATATCATTACCTTCTCTGGTTATAGTTAATCAACTCATGTTTACGTATGAGATAATTTCAATATAATCGATACATTGCAGAACTATTCACACAATGACCACGTTCCAGTATTATTGCCTACTCCAAGACATACTGGTACGGCTACCTGCGCCACCCACCAGAATGCAGAAATGAATTGATTGATATCCCCCTCAACTGCTGAAGAGCACTAAAAGTCTTATTGTTCTGAATACCCATCAGCAAGCTCTGACTCTCACACATTATTTAGCTCTATTAATGATACATTTTAGCAATATTACCTCTTTAAGTCCCAAGTGCCTTGGTTCAAATGAATTAGTTTTAAACATTAATATCAGAATTTAATATTTCTAAATTATCTTCTTCGTGTCTGTCATCTATGGATCATTAATCGGTGACACTGAAGCGTACTTGTCTAATAGGATTATAATTGATTGATCAATGAAGATCCTGGATGTCATTTTACTGGCGAGTCTTAACTTTGCTGAAAGTCAATGGAACCTAGATATTCATCTTTGTAGTTTTTTATAAATGAATTTATATTTATGATTTGACTTACATGTAAGAAATATCAATATTATTATCCAATAATGATCTGCATAGACAGTCAAACTTGTTATCAAAGGTCACCCGTGGGAAAGACAAAAATATGGCCTTTATAAACAGGTGGTCTTTATTCAGAGGTATTTTTGTTCTAGACAATCAATGATGATTTTTAAATGGATGACTTTTATTCACAGGCAATGATGACCTTTATCCGGAGGTGACTGCTAACACTGGTTTGACGGTACATAATATTATGTAATTTTATATCATTTCCTGCAAGAAAAAAATCGTTTTATCACCACGTATTGCCGTCATTCTATTGGTCAGTTAGGTTCACACCAAGCTCTCTTTCATACAACGCAACCATACTACTAACATCATTCAGTTCTAAATACGACCCCGAAATAAAACCAATCAAATTGATTATGGTTGCCGACCCTACTGAATTTCTGACGGTGTATAACTAAACACAACTTATATCATATTGACAGCTATATCAAATAGCAATCATTTAATGTATCGATACGCAATAAGTACAGCAATCATGATATCACCTTGTCGCAATTTTACTTCTAACCAATTAATTGTTCATATTTCCCTCGACGGGTTTCGCTTAAATCATTACATGGTGCAATAAACTTAGTTATTTATGAAAACCATTCGCCGGAACAGACTTTCCTACCATTGCCCATTCTCTCTATTAATACTGGCGCGCGATCGTGAACAGCGAGAAACCGATTGCGCAAATTGAAACTCATGTTCAGTGTGATATGGCTTCAAGCTGACGGCAAGTTGGATAATATCGGTGATGGAAATATTGACTAGAAACCACAGCTAAGGTATTGGGCATTGTGTTAGACGTTTTTTATAGGTATAAAAATGGGACAATAAATATTTTTCTTAAAAATGGTGATTTTGAAAGCAGAAAAACACCCGGATATCGTGAACGTGGTTGTTGGTGGCACGGTATTCGTGACGACGATGAAGACTTTAAGATCAGTGCCGGACACAAGGCTGGCGGAAATATCTCCGAATTCGCCGGAATTTTTGCCGGATCAAAATGTTTTCTTTTTCGACCGGAACCCGGAGTTTTTTAACTGTGTACTCGATTTTTATCGTACCGGGGAGCTTCACATCCCCAAACATGTCTGCGGAGCGGCTATTAGAAATGAACTGGAATTCTGGCAGATACAACCAGCAAGCATCGCGGATTGTTGTATTTCTAATTTGTTTAAATTTGAAGATGAGCTCGAAGTAACAAACAATTTGAGAAGACAGTTTGAAACCAGAAGTAGGTACCATGTTATTGAATACTTTTATTCATTTTCTTATCCACGTAACAAAAATGGATACACCAGTAACGCCACAAACAATGCTTGCTGCTGTTAACAAATGATTGGTTCATATATAACTGTTATAGTTTAATGTCAAGTGTGACGACTAATTAGTTTTCTCAACTTAAGTTAATGTTCGGACGGGTACATTCTATTTTTCATTTGTTTACATTTATCTTATATTTATTCTTAAGCGTTTTCTTTTTAGATTAAGCAAATAACTTCATGTACTTTTATTGTAATTTTCACCATCTAATCTGAGTCATATAAGGACAAGATTTGAACATGATGTTTGGCATGTAGATCATTTGGTAGAATTAACAAACGTACTATTCACATTAAATCCAATTAGTTACACTATGTTATAGAAGGTACAATGATCCAAGTCAGATAATTTATGACTCGAAACCATCGTCTAAACAGAAACACTCAATTGTTCTCATGACAGACGTATAAATAATTTCGTACTGTAAAAAGTTTCCTATTTCACGTGTAACTGAATGACAATAAAAGCTCATGACTAGACCCGACTTCTCTAAGTTTCGACACGTCACAAAAAACATCATAATTCATCGTAAACTCAGATAAGCATAGTATTTTTTTCTGCATGACTGTGTGAATATTACTCCTGGTATACTTGATTTACATGTCAATGTCTCTGTGGGCCTGAATAAAAAACAACAGAGTTCAACAATCAATGAATGTCGAGTATTTATAATGCTTCAATGCATTAATGATAATCCATGTCACAGTATCAAGTAACTTTGATCAAACAACCATTAAGGTTACCATACTACTAAAACAGAAAATGAGAATATTCTATTAGACTGTATATTTATTAGCGTTACGGGAATTCCATGAGCGACATGTTACAAAGTTTCAACCAAAAGCCTGTATCAATTTCGTCTAACGTCATGTACTTGATAATTTGTTTCACTTGGTTCCCTCCATTGTTCAACATCCGTGTTGATAGCAAGTAGTGTAGTTTACTGATACTATTCATCTTGTTTATTTTCATTCACAGGCCTAGAGTACACAAAAGAAGAGCTAGCGAAAAGTAAATGGAACAAAATTAAAAACATTCTTTGGTGCGTTATGGACAAGCCGAATTCGTCGAGACTTGCTAGAGTAAGTATTTAAGTGCTTAATATATGAAAATTACAATGCTCATATTTCTTAGCGAACCTCGAACAAAACAACCTGAGTGATTATCTACGTAAATCTTAGTCTCGACTTTGTTTCAGTTATAACCTTCTTTGATGGGAGTATGAAATAATGTAGATGGCACGTGCACATCGAGTTTCTTTTTAATTGCTGTTTTAAAAATTTTCCACTTAGGCAATATGTCGGATAATACGAAGTGGTGGGGATGATTATTGAAACCAGAGCAATAGTTTTTGGTCTTTAAACAACATCTGGTCCAAACGGTCACTGAGTATTCACTGTTTACAAGAACCGCATGTTTTCTTAAGTGACTTCTTTTACGGGATTGTAGGACAAAATATTTGTTTGATTGTGTCATCCACAAGTTTCGTTTTTGTTTTGCATTTAGGGTGAATATTGATTATTTGTTTGAGACGAATTTTCGTCAAATTAGTAAAACATCATTTAAGCATTACCCCAGAATGTGTCCGCCCTCAACAAAAATAACAAGACGTATTTATGCATGTTGTATAAAAATAACAACACATCGGCTTGCTATGTCAGGTGTCAAGGTTTATATGCTTCGGCATCAATATTACTTCATTTGAAATTCTGTAGTTTCTTTTTAAGCGTTTTTTTCTCTTGTTGTGAGTTTATTTTGGATTGCGACTCTTATGAACGCCCACGTCTGTTCAAATAAAAGACTCGAGAAAAGTTCGCAAGATCGAAAGCGTTGGTGGAATCCCACACAACAGGTGTCAACGCCGCCAGCTGTTGGGGACACACAGAGAACACCTACCAATGGTTCAAATTCTTATCCATTTCCTTTTTTGTAAACATTGATCTTTTTGTTGATCTTTCATTGTTCTTTTGTTAAATCAATCAAATTCATACAATTTTTATTTTTTTATTGTTTCTTTACATTTGGCAATTTTTTTTTTAGATTTCGTGAATTTTGAATCTTTGAATAATGTCAAAACAAGCCTGTGACAGTTTTAATGTCCATAATGCTGGAAGTTTACATAACCCTATTAAAATCACAATACTCCAAGCATAGTTTTAAAAGAAGCCAAATCGTTTCCAAATAATAACTTTTATTTGATGACACGAGCCAATGTGCGTAAGAAGTTTCGATTGGTCTATCACTAATTAGCAGAACAAACGGCAGTATGTTGTTACTGATAAAATTTATTGATGTCTGAATACCTTACCATGGAAACTGTACACTAGAAGACATTTCTGTTGCAACAATAAAGAAATACTTCATACGTGTTGTCTAAAAAATTCATTTTAGTCAATTAGCAAATAAGCTAAAAATTCTAACAGAAATAAAAAAAAGGACAAAATAAAAAAAATCACACCAAAAGGTTATAACAGTATGAAACAAGCACTTGTTACATACATGAATCTTAAATGATAAAGTAAACACCCAATGTGACGTCCCCGAGGGTGAATAATCTTTACACACCTCTGTCTCATAGACATCACATAGTTCCATACAAATCTCTGTGATTCAGGTAGGTTCCGCGGTTGCAACGCTCGCTTGCGAACGCGCCTCTAACTCGATGGCCAGGGAAGCTGCATGCTGTATATTGTGCATTTGGAGTAGGTGCTGTGTGGCACTAGCTGTGTTTGCCAGTGTGTCCGCCCATCAGCTTGAATGTGTAAAATCGTGACAGGAGTTAGAAGGACTTTTTCTGAACCATGACAATTGCGCGGGTGCATTACTGTAATTCCGTGCAAACCATTTGATGTTTTCACATCATTTCTGGTGAAATTTGAATATGATATATTAAATCATATTTGTGAAAATCAATTTTGAAAAGTGTTGCCCTAGAAATGTCTTTCATAGTATACATTTTTCAAAGTTTCCCAGGTGGATTGTAAATTTATATATATATTTTTGCCATCCATTTAATTGATTATTTTGCTTCATATCCATTAACAATTAGTTCAATTTAAACAATTAGTTCTTCTGGATGTGCAGTATTACATGATATCAATTCCTTTAAGGCATATCAGATCGTTGAATCTAGAGGTATTGGAAATAGTTAGGCTAAGTCTTTGTAAAATCATTGCTGAGTTCGGCTGAAATTGGTCAAATGAAACTGGCCCTCAAAGAAATACTGTTTGGATAGATGTTCTGTTAGTCTACAGTAGTTTTATAGACAACATGGAGAAAACTACTATGTATCCGTTTGTTAATTGCCTTTTATACGTTGATTTAATTAACCAGAAAAGGTAATTTAGGTCCAAAAAAGATATAAATCTTATTTTTCTTCTTGTACACTAGACAAGAATATCCGGCGTTTTTTACCGATGCTTAATAAATGACGTCAGAAAGGTCACGCGACCAATAAACTTTTTCTTGATGATTATAATATATTTTTTTTCGTTTTTCTTTCTTTTCGGGAATGAAAAAATAATTATGCTTTAACATGAATTCATTTTCTAACGCCTAAACGCTTTCACGAGGGTATTTATCTGCAACTTGCATATATGACACGGTTTACTCCAACATTTTTATGTTATTGCTCGTTAGGAATATGAAAATAATGCATACGCTGCAATATTTCAGAGACATTTTTTTGTCAAATTATTAATAAGAAAGTCCCGTATTTGGACAAGATGAAGTAGACATCGACTTTTCATGAATTGATCGACAAGAATTTTATGGCGTAGTATTTAGGAATCGGGGAAAAGCTGATGAAAAGATGTTGGTATTATAGTCTTTTAATGACGATCAAGTTGGGTACAACAATAGGTAGCCGCGGTCGTAGTCCAGTGGTCAATGCGCTGGATTTGTAACCTGGCGCGGCAGGTGTTCCCGTCCATGAAAATTTGATAATAATGTCGATTTTCCCCCACATGTTGAAAAGTTGCCGGTTCCTAGTGGAAGGGTGAGATGGTATTGGTTAGAATACAGTCCAACTTGTTGGGTGAATCAGCCGCCGTGTATAAGTAAATAATTGATGAAAAAACTGCATTAAAACAAAAATAAAAAAGAGATAAATATAGCAATGGACGTGCTTTGTCTGTATATCTTGGAAATAACTATAGTATTATGACTAGTGTCCATAGTTCAAAAGGCTTCTAACCAGTTAAAAAGCCTAAAAAGGTTTTCAAAACTTCTGAGTGTTATCGAATAGACTAGAACACTGTTCAGTTATCTGAATTATGGCAAGTTACATGACAATATCTTAATCAACGGCCAATTAGTAGGGTTTGAAGCGAGTATTTTATTTCCGCCATGTAATGGTATCGAGGTCATGTGATTTTCTATTCCCTACCCCATGCTGAAGAATAACTAAATTATGTTAACTGACGCCTAGTATTCATATGAATCAAATTTATACCTATTTCAATATTTACACATTACGTTGTAAAAATTGAATAAATACTGTAAATGATGAATGCCAGAATGTCAGAAAGCAATAAAATATTTATAGATAATACAGTAATTATATTTCCCCACGGCATCACACACCCAACTTAACTGCCGACTAATGGGACTTACACAGCCCCCAGAGTTCTTCACGCGCCCTTCTTACCTATAGTACATGTATATTACAATATGTTTTTTTATGTATGAATCCTCCTATGCTGACAGGGAGAAGCAAATAGCTAAAATCAATTCTTATTAAACGTACAATCCTGATTAACGACATGTGTGACATTGTGTCCATAATTCTTGTAAAAACAGCAAGCTCTACTTCTGTTATACCTATATACGTTACCTTAATTCACCATAATACTGTTACATAATTATTTATCGATGCTTAATTCACGCACTGGCATCCTAAAATAACTAGCGATTGAGAATATGACCACACAATGTCAATATTTCTGGATGAAACTGTGAAAATCGATTTCATGTTGACGCAATCAATTTGTCTATTATAGTAAATGTCTGTCTAGATTTCATAATTATATATAACAAGACTTGTTGAAATAATCAGCGTTAACTGCATTATTTAAGTAGTTTGATAAGACTTAGTATATGTGTGTCCCTAAATACATGTCACAATAATAGCAAAACATATTGTACACTTTAGAATGAAATGCATCATGTCCTTTATATCAATTTAAAACTGACGGGCTATCTTTCGTGATAAGTAAGCCAAAATACCATACAAGTAACGTCTAATGACATCTACGATGTTGTCATAGATTATGCTGTTTACTTGAAAATGACTGAAGATGCATATTATGCTAAAATATAACTTGTATGTGAACCTTGCGTTTATAGATGAAACCAATCTTTAAATGTCTATGATATCTTTTTATTTACTTTTTGCATTGTGTATATAAAGATTTTGAGCAAATTGTCTTCAGTTATAGAAAGAAGCCCCATCGACCAACTGCGACCCCATCTCTAGTCAGTACACGTAAGGGTCCAAACTACCCGCAGTGGTTACCTCCCTTGATCAGTACATTATGTTATAGTAAACTGGTTCCCGTTCCATGTTGCAGTGTACCAAAGTCAACGGGAACCAGTTTAAAGTTATAGTAGCAAAGCGTGACGTAACCGGTGTGAGGAGTTCGGTAAGGGACGTTTCAAGCTTTCGACTTACACATTGTTCATTGATTTGAAAAAGGCGTAGGATTAGATCTACGTAAATCGATGTAAATAGTAGAATCGTTTGTAGACCGTTCGTGTTAATGATAAGATGTTTGAGCAATCAAATTCTTATTTCTAATGTGTCGTCTTGTGTTAAACTTAATGCGCATAAAACAAACATATTTGAAGTCAGTGTTGGCTAGCGTCAAGGGTTCATATCAACACCGCATTTATTCAATATTTTTATTAACGATTCGGCTTTGTACCTTTAAATCCTTGAATATTAGTATTTTGACGTAGACGATGAAAACAGGTCATACCATTTCCGGTGTCTTAATTTATATGCGTATCAAAGATAAGGCGCATCCATTTGTAAAAATCCATTTGTTACATTACTTTTGTTTATGATGAATATTCTAACGTTTGTATTAAAGGCTCGGTAAGAGATATGCTATGCTGTGAAAAATAGTGTTTTGTTTTTTAAATTTAAAACGTTTAAAACAAAACGCTATATTTTCATAGCATAACAGATATCAACACTGTGTTCCGTAAATCTGGGCATGGTAAAAATACAGATCGTTTGTACCGTGTCATTGAGATCATTGAGATTGAAAGCTATGTCCTACAATGCTGCCATCTTGTTATAGATCTGTATCTTGCGATACGGAGTTGTCAGAATTCGGATAGAAAAGTCTGAGTGTAAATAAGCGCAACCTGTACCTTCTGTAATACGGTTGAAAATGAATGCCATTTTATGTTATATTGTAGTTTATGTGATGATGTAAGAATTATGTTAACTAATACCATTACATATTTTTTTTCCAAATTTTAAATCGTTAAAAATGAACAGAAGCGGATTCTTTTCTAAGAAAAGGGGATATTGTTAAAAGTACCACTGCTTGTTTTGAAATTCTCAGTGTTTACCTGGAGTAGAATAAGAAGCAAAACTCACTTTAAGTATATTAGATTTATCACTTAGATGATGAAAGATTGATAGTTGTTTTAAAAATCCTGAACATTATACAATAGTTCTTATCGTGTTCGTGATTGATTTGTGTTCATTCTGTAGATGCTATTGATTTGTGTTCATTCTATAAATGCTGTCACTGAATTATGAATGTTTTCGTGTGTTTCAAATTAACAGTAACAATACTACACAATTAATTAGATAAATAATGGCACGGTTACACACAGAGTATATAAATAACCATTGATAAAATAACTTATCATATAACCCTAAGTGTTTTTGCTCATTATTTTTTCCGTTGTTTGAATCTACAATTGAGAAAATGAAACCTTTAACAGTTAACTCGGCACCATGAAAATGGAATGGAATCATTTCTCTTTTATTGATTCGGTCACGTGGAATGGCTTTCACGTTTTCTGGTTACTGTTCAGGTTGTCGCAAGTGCTTGCATCATCAACTACAATAACAACATTGTATTTATCACTGATTAACTTTTAAGATAACGTTTTAACATGGATTTTCGATTTAAATAGTTATGAGTATGCGGTTACCTTTAAGTTCATTACTAATCTATGAAATAACAGTTCACCTCCCATGTTCCATTATAGTCTTATCAGGCAATTCATTCCCAACACTTTACAGTTGTTTTACAATGTTTTGTGTTTTTTTCTTCTTCGAACTTGATATAACTAACATTATACTGTTGTTGTTTTTTTCCTCTAAGTATATTAACATTTTGCTATTAATATTTCGTAACCCATATCGATGAAATATTTATCAGAGTTGCATTAAGTGATGTTATGATAAAAACAATCCATGTACAAATGTATAATACATAAATACAGTACATGAGTTAATTCGATCGATTATCGATCAAATCACTATAGTTTCAGTGGAGTACATCCCTAAATGCCACATCATGATTTTATCAGTTATTCCAAGTTCCACATTAATAAACCCGGTAATCGCTACATTTTGAGTTTGTGAATTCCGAAAATCGTCACATTTTGAGTGTTTTTTTTTATTCCGATAAACGCCAAATTTTGAGTTTGTAAATTCTGAAAATCGTCACATTTTGAGTTTATTTATTCCAATAATCGCCATAATTTGAGTTAATGAATGCCAATAATCGCCAAATTTTGAGTTTGTAAATTCCAATATTCGAGTTTATTTATTCCAATAATCGCCACATTTTTTTCAATTCCTGTAACCCTCACATTTTTGAGTTACTCAAGTCCTGATTTGGACTGGTTCATTAGTCAAGCGATTATCTGAACTTTATCCTGAATCATTTATCAGTTATGGTTTCTGCTTTTTTGATTTAATCAAATAATTAATCAATATGTATTGACTTTCAGAAATTGATTCCATATATCAATGAGCATGACTTCAAAGCGGTTAGTTTGATCGTATGTTAAACAATAGATAAACTTCGTTTGATGGATGGAATAAGAAATTAATGAGAGGTTGTTACATTAAGTGCAAGCAATATTTATCATAAACAAATCAGTATTTAACTCAGCTCAGTTAATTTACTGATTTTGATAGACTAAAACAAAATGGGCTCTTTGAACTCATACCTAAATAAACGCCATGAAATAATAGACATAAGTAAATTGTAAGTCAAATTAACCATGAAATATAAGCTTTTCAATGTACAGTCAAACCTGTGTTAGCGGCCATCTCCTAATAAAGTCACCATGTGACCGAATAATGGTCATTCAAACCGTTATTGATTATTTAGAACAAAAATTGCCTCCGAATAAAGACCACTTGTCAATAAAGGCCTCATGATGTTTTTTTCAAGGGTGGCCTTTGTTCACAGGTTTGACTGTACCTGATTTCAAATGTTATTTGAGTTTTGTATAACCATGGAAGTACCGGCTGTATGCATATGTATGGTGAACATGAGACTTTACAGAAACCATAATTAACGCTAAAACTGAAAGATATTCTTCGTATCGGCCCATAAAAATCATCATCTACAGGAGTATAAATATGTCAGTGTCATCCATAACTGTCATACATACGTGAAAGAGAACTTCTCGACCACTTTAGTCCTCAAACATTTTCAACAACATTTGTATCAGAAACACATGTTGTTATATGTAAATGGTTTCATATGGAGAAAAAAGTATTGATTTATGAAGAATACAAGACAAATAACAATAGATGTACCTTTCGTCATGAAATATTGTGTGACAATACACCGATCATTTCATCTTATATGTGTGTTAGAAAAGATCCGTATCATATTATATATAATGGTTAATGGTGTTTTGTTATGGCAAGCTGTTCTCCTAGATGTCTCGTTTGATAATCTATGTTTGATATTTCATACGAGATTCCCACTTTAGAACTTTTTGAAAAGGTACTACTGTATATTCATTTATTTTCGTTGGGCTCAATTTTCGTGGTTTTTACTAAAATGGCTATTTCGTGGGGACATAAATTCGTGGATTTTGATAAGAAATGCCTCGTCTCTGCATTTAAATTCGTGGTAATTTGATTTCGTGGATGAGCCGACCCACGAAATTCCACGAAATTAAATCTCCAACGAAAATGAATGATTCCACAGTATTATTTTGTTCGTACTATGTTGTTTATCAACGTAAGCGATGTACATAGAACGAAATACACGTACAATTATACCTGTGTTAGCGGCCACCTCCACCGAATAAAGGCCACCCTGTGAATAAAGGCCATTCTTTTAAAACAACTATTGATTTTTTTAGAACAAAATTAACTCCGAATAAAGGTCACCTGTCAATAAAGGCCACATTAAGTCTTTCCCAAGGATGACCTTTGTTCACGGTTTTGACTTGTAAATTAAAAATCGCTACAAGTATCTTGCTTGTAGTATACCTTGGCCTAATTCAGTCACAGTTCTGTTTAAATCCTGAAAGCAATGGACCTTCGTGTATTCCTACCGAGAACCAAGCGTTTCTTTATTGAGTCAATGAGTCGACAGGGTACCAGTTTACACTAATTATATGACACCAAGACACTTCCTGGTACCAAAACACAAAATGTCGACCGTGAAGTGTTTATGTATTGAGTCAAAGAATCAACCGGATACCAGTTAACAGCATTCTTATGGAAACATTTCACCTTAAATTGTGAAATCCTGCTTTAACAAAGATTTTCATTTTGATTCAGAAATCAATTTTTTTTTACACTGACCTATTTTTTATTTCATATCCTATATATATATATATTATTTTTTACACAAACATATTACTTTAACCAAACATATACATGTATTTATTTTCACCAATACTTCATTACTTCATTTTTTACACAAACACACATTGTTCTTAGACGACAAAAACATCTTTCAACCTCCCTACAACGGCCAGCAATGGGGAATATAAAAGGGGCTGTTGTAGGATGTGAAAGTTGTTGAGAGAGTGAAAATTTAGTTAAAAGTTAATTTGAATGAATAGTATACTGTCTGTAACAAGGAGTTGGCTTTTGTTCGGGGATGACCTTTCATGGAGGTTACAATGTATTTACACCAATATATTATTTTTGACACTAACATGCTATTGTTGACAATTGGTTCTACTTTCAGGTTTACAGCATCGTCTACATGGTCTTTGTCGTCATCACGTGCATGTCTTTCATACTGAGTACGCACGAGTCGTTTAGAATCAATATTGAGGAGAAAGTGAAAATAAATTCTACGTTCAGCCAGACGTTGTACGAGTACTTACTGTCTCAACACCATAATCCCAAAATAGCCCTTCTTGGTTCTACCGTCCTTCGCCCAAGTATGCAATACGTCAGCAATATATGTGCTCTGTTCTTCATGGTGGAATTGTTGATGCGGTTTGTGGCATGCCCGAAGCGAAAGAAGTTTTTCGCAAACTGGTTGAATGTTGTTGATCTAATCATCGTGTTCTCGTTGCTATTGACAACAATAATGACATTTGTCGGAGGTTTTTACACAAACCGATATTTACTATGGTTGTACGTCATCGGCCAAAGTTTTATCATATTGCGTCTATTCCGTCTGTTCCGCTTTGCTAAACACTTCAGTGGGCTCAAAATTGTTTACCTCGCTCTGAAAGCGAGTCTAAAAGAACTGGGACTACTGTGTTTAACATTTGTAATTACTACGTCCCTGTTCGGAGCTCTCATCTTTTATGCAGAGTTTTACACGTCAACAAGTCTTGATAACGTTCCTATAGGAATATGGTGGGCCATTGTTACCTTGACAACCGTTGGATACGGTGATTATGTTCCAGTCACAACACCCGGTTACTTAGTCGGAGCACTTTGTGCAATGTGCGGACTACTTCTGCTATCAATGCCTATTGCCGTTATAGCAACTAACTTCAATGATTACTACTCGCAAAATAAAATCAGAGAGAAACAACTTGCACGTAAGCGAGACATATTTAACAAGATAAAGAACTTGTTCAAAAGTCGAAATGTTGTTAGTGTCATGCACCTTGACCCGGTGCATTCGGCGACGACACCACGAACAAGAGATACTGTGAAGGCTAACGGAAGTGCGCTTGATAATGACTCCGACAATCTGTTAACTAACGGTGTAGCCGGATCGCCAAGAAAGATGAACGCCGCTTTTAAGCACGCGGCGTCAAAGATCTTAACGAAGAAAATTCAACATGAAACTTGACGTGGGTAAGGATTTATTCTTGAACCACGTGACGTAGTTGTCAAAATAACCGAGTGAACTGATTAGAAACTACCATATAATTATGTTTTGGCACGGTTAGACATTATTAGGTATTGGGTCATTATTACTTTTTGTTGCTTGAAATGGTGTCGTTGAAATTAGGCACTTTTTGTTAATTATATTACTGATTAAACTTTTCCGGGATGAAAAACGTTGGACTTAAAACCCAGGTACCCGGTCATAATGGGTTTTTTCATTGAAGGATTGTGTCAGTGAAAATGTATGTGTTCACGAGTTCTATAATTATGTATTCAATGAATTCGGGAAAGTCAAAATAATACTCTAAGACTATTATCTTCCTTTCGGACTTGCACGTAAGCAAAAGCATTGAAGTATTAATACAAAAATAGCTTATGTGTTCCGTTCTTGGACTGAAAAATAAGAAAAAAATAAATGTACCAGTGAGTGACAAGAAAAAAAGCTTGCCTAATTGACTTTTCATAACTTCAATGGTTTGGTCGCTTATAACATGACGTTGTAGTCATGGCGACGTAAGTATTACAGCGTTTATCAGTTTCCTTAATTCTTGACTTAATGTTGGCGCTCTTTAAAAGCTTGAATGATTTTCATTACGATATCATAAATCATTGACACATTGACATAATCGATAACTCGAGCCAACTAAAAAATTCCATTTGATGAGCTTGTTTTAATTAGTCCTTCATGTATGTGAGTACCTTTATTTCAAATTGGAGAACATTTTTGTCCAGACAAAAAATAACACACCGTGTTTTTATTTAGTATATACCAAATAGTATCACTATATTCTGTTATAACATAATTACTTGAAGCATGATCCATTATTTAGTTTCATATTTTAACATTTATAAAAACATGGTATATACAAATATTATTACGCATGAAATTAGTTGTAACAGATGATAGCATGAGAAATAGCAAATTTCTGTTAAGAGTGCAGTACATAAAATAGATTTAAAAGTTGACAAAATTGGCATTTAAAGTTCTTGTACTAGTGTTCAAACAAAAATATATTACCGAATTTAATAAATTGAGATTGTAAAATTACTAAAGGTAAATAAATTTAGGTATAAAATTGGAACTATTTTACATGCATTAAATATATACAAGGATAACACAAAAAGGAAGTAAATCCTTATTTCCATTGTTCCGTAATATTAACTGTGGATCAGTCTTCCTGCTCAAAACCTATTCTCATTTTCAATTTATTTCAATCCAATATATTTGTTTGGCATAACAGCTAGAAATTTTTTTATTAATTAATTTTAATGACGTTTGATAAACCGTCGGCTTATTTCTGCATCTCCGTAACTCATTTTTTGGCGATACTGTGATTTTGGTATCATTCGTTCGTTCTTTTTAATGAGTGTATACTTACATACCTCTAGATCTCCCCTTAATAGGGTTGGTCCAAATTCCACAAACCCTTAACTTACTTACTTACACCATACTTCAAATGCGATTACAAGTCTTAAATTGGAAAAAAATGGCATACGGGTTTGTGGAAATAAGCCGACGAAGTAACATACCATATGAACAACTGTGTTAACCTGTGTAACATCGCGCTTTGAAAGCTGGGAAAGGAACTACACCACTGGACCGCATCGAAAACAATGCACTGCCATAATATAATGCCTTGTTATAAATACTCATAGAGTGCAGAGATTTTATCTGTTCATTCATGTTACTGTCGAATGTATATACTAATATTAAGATCCTAACTTCCAAAATTATTTTCTCAAAATGGGGCGGACAGTTTTTGATTTTTTTATAATTGTATCATTTCTATAGGTTTCCAATGACTTACCATGGGAATTTTTCAAAAGCCATAACATTCTTTTGAGTTCTTTAGCCTAAAAATTGAATTGTAGTGTTTGTGAGTTACCTAGTTTTTCTAAGATTTAAAGTTTTTTTTAACAAGGGCAACAACTCCTACAGAAGTTTTTTAAAATGTGTCGTAAAATAAACTGAAGTATCCGAGATAACTTTCAAAGAAATGGAGATAATTGGGCGATACTATTTTCGTAATATTAAAGCCCCATTAACTTATTGGGTGTCAAAATTAAAATAGGTCTTATTTTACCTAGAAATATGTCTTATCAGTGAAACCGATTTATACTTGCAGTAAAAACATTCCGAAGTTTTCTTTTTTAATCACGAAGTACTTATAGAAATGTAGGCCTGACAGTATTTTTCAATGATATTGCAACAAAATGAGAAAAAGCATCTGGCAACATTTTTACGAGATGTTGCTATAGAAAGGCATTGTGTAGATACTTATTTAGAGCAAACAAAGGATATTTCCAATATTTTACTATCCTTTGTTCTATATTACTATATTCAAAAAGCTGATGGGCCTTTAACATTTTTATTTAGCATTGAACAAATATATCAGAAAAGTACAGATTTAGGGGTGTGATACCTTGAACAGCGTAATAATCAGCAATACTCAATATGCACAATGTAGGTTACATATCTAAGCAGCACAAACTGAAATATCACACCTGGGACCAATATAAATACCGAGTAATCCGCAGAAAAGCTTCTTTCAGTGTCTTAAAACCAGTGTTTTTTATGCTCTCAAGGGTTTACCAAAGCCTAGAGCTGCAGCTGTACGTGTCTATGATCAATGTAACATTATTATCATTCATTGTAACTGAGAAATGTGAGTCATGTATATTATATAATATTTTATTTAATGTATACATGATGACGTCATGCAATTCATTTTCCATTTAAACTTTGACGTAAATGAAAATGGACAAATAACCACATATTTTATAGTACTATATATAAACTTATAGTGATAATTATAAATCAATCCATCTTTGTTTAGTCTCAAATGCAACAAGGCGGCACTATTTTCCTTGACTGTTCTCCCACCGCGTATAAATCCAAAACTGGATAGTGATGCGTCTTAGCTTGATGACGCAACTACTGTTTATAAAATGAGTTACATATTCTATCATGTTCAAAAACAAAATTGAGGTTTGAGTTACATTACCTTGGGTCAAGTGTTTTATGAAGTGATATGAAGTTGATTTTCACGGTGGCATGAAGGGGACGTAGGAATATTTTAATTACCGTGTGGACACGCGAAAGCTACTACTTGCGCATGCGATAGTATTAGCTATTGCATAGCCACGTAATGGCTATTGCATGCCCACGCAATAACTATCGCGTGTGCACGTAGTAATTATCGCTTGCGCACGAAGTACCTATCGCGTGCCCGTGCGATAAATAAAATATTTCTTATGTCCCCTTTATGCCACTGTAGATTTTATTATTATTGGAAGTGTTTAAGCTTGTTCTCGAAAGAAATAAAACTGTAAGTACATAGCTTATGGTTGTTACATATATGAAAATCAATATTTACGATGATAAATTAAGATACATTCGTTGAATCTATGTTATTACATTATTATTCTATTTCGCCTGTTTCAGTATATTTTTAATGCGGTAGAAAATGTAGTAAAGACTACCTGTATATACCGGCCATCTGTCCGAGAAATGAATATTAACTACCATTACCTGTCCGTAAATTACACCGGCAAATACCAACCATCTGTCCATAAAAACTCTGAAAACCAGCCATATGCCCGTGAAAATCACCTGTAATTATCGACCATCTGTATGTCAAGACCATCTGTAAATACCAACCATTGGACCAAAGAAGTCGGTAAATACCTATCCATGTCCGTAAAACACCTGCAATTAACGACCCTCTGTCCGTAAAACATCTATTTATACCGACTTTCTGTCCGTGAAACATCTATTTATACCGACCTTCTGTCAGTAAAACATCTATTTATACCGACCTTCTGTCCGTCAAACATCTATTTATACCGACCTTCTGTCCGTAAAACATCTATTTATACCGACTTTCTGTCCGTGAAACATCTATTTATACCGACCTTCTGTCAGTAAAACATCTATTTATACCGACCTTCTGTCAGTAAAACATCTATTTATACCGACCTTCTGTCAGTAAAACATCTATTTATACCGACTTTCTGTCAGTAAAACATCTATTTATACCGACCTTCTGTCCGTCAAACATCTATTTATACCGACCCTCTGTCCGTGAAACATCTATTTATACCGACCCTCTGTCCGTGAAACATCTATTTATACCGACCCTCTGTCCGTGAAACATCTATTTATACCGACCCTCTGTCCGTGAAACATCTATTTATACCGCCCTCTGTCCGTAAAACATCTATTTATACCGACCTTCTGTCCGTAAAACATCTATTTATACCGACCTTCTGTCCGTAAAACAAGTTGTACTCTTTCTAGTGCACACATTTGCAGCGTTATTCAGTCTTCTGATTCTATTATGCTCACTTCTAAAAATGATATACCTTTCTTAAGTGGTCTTTGTACATGTTATCTAGACGGTATGGTGAACCTCGATATTACGGACATATTTGGACAAAAAAAACGGTCTCTGTATAAAGGAGTCATCGATATACACGGACTTTTAATATTGAAAAAGTCCGAAATACCGGCCTTTATAATGCTGGGATCTTAAAATGGTTTCAAAGAAGGGTTTTGACTATACAGTGTAACCTCTCAAGAGCGGCCTTGTCTTGAACAACAACCTCCCTAATACAACATCATGATTTCTCCCAACAGTATGATTTAACTATTAATTTAACCTCTCTAAAACAACAATCTCTCAACATAAATTTCCTTCTCCCAAAGGGTGTTGCTTTTGGAGAGGCTGGACATGTACATGTATATATAACATAACTTGTGATGACTATATCTTCTCTTGGGATTATTTTTGTTGATTTGTTTATTGTTTATTCAACATTCGCATCTTCGCCATCACTAATTCTTGATTGTGATGTAGGGTAAAGTGAAATAAAAAATAAAATACATTAACCAGCGTGTATTGTTTATTGATTCCCGACTTTGGCCATCATTAAAATAAGTTGGTTTGCGGTAATGCGACACAAACTTTTAACAGTGGTTTGCTAAATTGTAATGTCGTGTGCTTGAATTGAAAACGAAAAGCCAAACTATATTGTAAATTGCTTATTCATACCCCCGTCACACTGGACTCGCGTTCTTACTGTGTCCTAAGGAGGACGCTGATGGTCGCTTTGAGAACACCAATGCTTTTTCTATTTTCTAAAATAAATCCAGATTATTTCGGTTATCCGTCTAACCGGGGTCAAGTTCTCTGCGATTTGTACATGAACACACCGTCCCCATCGCGACCTTACCGGGTCCCAGCGTCTCACCACGACCACAGTGCGTGCAAGGGGTCCCTGCAGTGTCATGGGTTGCCGTAGGAATGCAGAATGGACAAGTTCGGTGTGATGGGAAAATTAGTTTTGGGTAGAATAATAATTTAATGAGTCAGTTGCGTAACAGTTACTGCAAACAAGCAATTCTTAAGGAAGGGTTTTATTTTGATAGTTTGAGGTATTCAAGATGTTAGTACACATACACAGGAATATCAAATACTATGGTAACAACCGATAGTAAAAATATGGCCGTAAAATCTTAATCTACCTACAAGGTTATATCAGTATGTACGTACGAGATAGATGGTCATATTGAAATAGTGTATGTTAATACCTAACCCTGGAGATCCGCCTCCGTGGTCGAGTGGTAAGGGTCGTTTGTTCGAGCCCAGCTACCAACTATGACTCATTATGTGAGAAAGTAGGCTGTTGCTTACGGAGGATGTTCGGAGTCAAGTACTAGTTCTTCCCAGGAATGATGGTTAGGTGAACTGTCCGCCTCATATGACTCTGGTCGGTTAAAAGGGGCGTAAACTCAATATAAACAAGTCATAACCATAGATATTCTTTGCCTGTATTTTAGGAGTGCTGCAACCAGTCATTTGCAAAGCCCAATCGGTAGAGGACTTTGTGCTGTGAGCAACAACGTTGATTGTTATCGGAAACACATTGAATATGGGCACTGGTTGGTAGTAAATATTAACAATAAAACTGCAGCGTATTCGTGGGCGTGAATATTCTAATATGAATCTCAGCATGCTATTTGTAGACAGCAACACACTGCCGCAGCTGGTTTCATGGTATAATGCTATTGAAATCGATTTAATGCGATTAATATGGCGTAGAAGTATGTGATACGAAATGAATACGCTAAGCGGTACCATGATTGGATAAACACTCAGGTATGTGGTTTATTTCATGGCAGGCAAACTGGATACACGATAGCATTCAAGTTAGCGCCCCAAGTGCCAAATGGGTCGATAGAATGAACTAAAATTGCCTAGAAGGTAGGATACTATTATCAATGACCGTCCATTATGCCATATTCTGACTACATGTATTATCACCCAAATTTCGCTAATTTTGAAGACTTTTATTTGAAGAATGCTGGTTATGATGGGAAATACGCACAATGTCCGTTATGATGAGAAAAACCAACAATGCCCGTTATGATGGGAAATACCAACAATGCCCGTTATGATGACAAACACTCACAATGCCCGTTATGACTACAAACACTCACAATGCCCGTTATGACTACAAACACTCACAATGCCCGTTATGATGGGAAACATTTACAATGCCCGTTATGACTACAAACACTCACAATGCCCGTTATGATGACAAACGCTCACAATGCCCGTTATGATGGGAAATACCCACAATGCCCGTTATGATGGGATATACTCACAATGCTCGTTATGATGGGAAATACGCACAATGCCCGTTATGATGACAAACACTCACAATGCCCGTTATGATGGGAAATACGCACAATGCCCGTTATGTTGGGATATACGCACAATGCTCGTTATGATGGGAAATACGCACAATGCCCGTTATGATGGGAAATACGCACAATGCCCGTTATGACGACAAACACTCACAATGCCCGTTATGACTACAAACACTCACAATGCCCGTTATAATGGGAAATACGCACAATGCTCGTTATGATGGGAAATACGCACATTGCTCGTTATGATGGGACATACGCACAATGCCCGTTATGACGACAAACACTCACAATGCCCGTTATGACTACAAACACTCACAATGCCCGTTATGATGGGAAACATTTACAATGCCCGTTATGACTACAAACACTCACAATGCCCGTTATGATGGGAAACATTTACAATGCTCGTTATGACGACAAACACTCACAATGCCCGTTATGATGGGAAACATTTACAATGCTCGTTATGCTGACAAACACTCATAATGTCCGTTATGATGGGAATTATACACAAAGCTCAATATGGTAACAAACACAATGTTCGATCTAATGCCAATATTTTTAATGCTGGTCGTTATGATAACAAAATCGCACTACTAGTATGTCAAATATTCACAACGCTGCTGTGTCTAATGTCAAACATTCGCAATGCTTGGTCTAATGTCAAACATTCACAATGCTGCTGTGTGTAATGTCAAACATTCACAATGCTTGGTCTAATATCAAATATTCATAACGCTGCTGTATCTAATGTCTAATATTCGCAACGATGATGTGTCTAATGTCAAACATTCACAGTGCTTGGTCTAATGTCAAACATTCACAATGCTTGGTCCAATGTCAAATATTCGCAACGATTATGTGTCTAATGTCAAACATTCACAGTGCTTGGTCTAATGTCAAACATTCACAATGCTTGGTCCAATGTCAAATATTCGCAACGATGATGTGTCTAATGTTAAACATTCACAGTGCTTGGTCTAATGTCAAACATTCACAATGCTTGGTCCAATGTCAAATATTCACAACGCTGCTGTGTCTAATGTCAAACATTTACAACGTTGTGTCTAATTTCAAACATTCACAACACAGCTGTGTCTAATGTCAAATATTCACAAGACTTGGTCTAATGTCGAACATACACAACGCTTGGTCTAATGTCAAATATTCACAATGCTTGGTCTAATGCCGAACATTCACAATGCTTTGTCTAATGTCGAACATTCACAATGCTGTGTCTGATGTCAAGTATACTCAACAATGATACATTGTTTTATTTACATTGATGTCAGTCTCTCCGTTACAAACTCGTGTAAAACACATAATTCATTAATACAAATGTGTTTTATCTGTAATTGAATCACATGAAATAAGTTCAATGATGTAAACAGAATACATTATGGTCCGTGTTTTGTTACACTGTCAATAGCACGCCCGTAAAATACGATGTAACAGTACAGTTTAAAATTACACCCGTACAATCGATGATATGCTCAGTGGAATATTGTAATTATTTGATTTTTTTTCATTTAGAAAATGTCGATCCTTGTAATGATTTCATCAAATCATTGAGTTATTGAACACCGATTAAATGAAACGTTAGTATTTATCGGGTTAGAAGTTTCTGTATTTAGGCCGAGTTTCGATGTAGGTAATTCGTTTGTGTTGTTTTGCATATAATAGTATCACCATTGTATTAACAATAACATAATCAAAGAACTGAGAGGACTGCTGTGAACAGGATATTTGGTAATTCTGAATAGTTAACTAGCTTGGAACACAGAAGTAGAAATTGTCTAAGTATAAAAAATACAAGTCATTAGTGTTTTAGATTTAGAGACTATGGGTATGTCTACAGGATAACTGAATCACTGATTTCAGGTCGAA
Organism: Lutraria lutraria; assembly: GCA_964023205.1. Classification (NCBI taxonomy): domain Eukaryota; kingdom Metazoa; phylum Mollusca; class Bivalvia; order Venerida; family Mactridae; genus Lutraria; species Lutraria lutraria. The sequence goes on from OZ026833.1 coordinate 29,237,945, forward strand.
ACAAAGGTAAAAAAACAATTATAGTATCCAATGCCTATAAACACCTAGTACTGCAATGTTATTCGACTTATGTGTTCATAATATGAATGAAAATGAAGTCGGAGCAGTACTTATTGGGGGGTGGGGGGGGGGCGTAATCAGTTAACGTGTGCTTTAGCAGGACACTGTCGTAAAATAATTTCCGGTTTATTTACTTATACCTGTGGACTTACAAGCCTCAATCGGAACTCCTCGGTGTTTGTCCAAAGAAAAGGCCTAGGACATTATAGACAGGCCGCCATAGTGTTGTTGTTGTTGTTGTTTACGGGCTACTCTCCATCATGGCTGACCCTTGGAATCCAACAATGGAAACAAGCTGTTTCTCTTTGATGCCCCTTTTATCATTCGCGAACTATAAACACGTTTGGAAGTTAGCCATTCGAAGAATGATTCTTGAAAACAAGACCTGGTGGTGATTGACAGTTACTGGAAACCACATTACTAAAATTCATAACCCAACACTTACATACGTGCAATCGTAACTGCTGGGAAATTTCCGTAACTGAGAGATACGCACTTTCTTTAGACAAACGCCGAAACGTTCCGATTGACATACGTTGCGTATTGCCCGTGCCGGGAATGTCCGAGTAGTCGCGATTATACAAGCCCGTTCTATCAAGTCAATCAAGGCTATCGTCTAGATACAATTTACTTTGAATCCGATAAATTGGTGTGAGATTACCTCGATCACAGAATGAAGTCAATGATTTTAATAGCAAAGAAGATCAAATCGTGATATATTGATTTTAACGTATAAGCATTAATTTAATGTTTAAAACCATTATTATTCATTATATTAGCTATTTTTAGTGCACGTTCTTTGTTGCGCAATTTGTACAGAATCGAATTTCTCATTACAATAAATATATTATCCCTTTATAGTGTTCGCATTACATTGGTAGTGCTCGTAACATCTGTAAATATCGAAACTGGTACTAAATGTTACAATTATGGCGATGAATATAATAGATAAGGCAAAAATATCACGATATCAATTACTACCATAAACTAAACATATGTGAAATGTCTGTATGAACGGACAATTGACTTATCTGGCCTAATTTGTATGAAACCCATGCAAGCAGGTGTTTCAGTCCCCGTTGCGATTAATGATTGGAGGTAGGCATGTTCAGGTGACCATGTTCGTTTTCTTGTCAAAAGTTATATTATAATTATTATTATTACAATGTATACGCCTTCAGAGCTTGGTCATGTAAAGTTTAAATAGCAGCCGTGAATGTTCCATTTTTCGTAAACCTGACACCCAAATAAGTAAAATCATCTACGATTTCAAATGTTGGTCCATTTATAAAAACGGTAAGAATCTGTTCACGTTTTTAAAATATCAAATCTATTTACTAAAATGATTACAAATGTTCTATGACTTATCGCTCAGTGACCTAAAGCCGTCAGGATATAAAATGAAATTGGACCAGTTCCCTAACCGCCATACCTAATGTGTTTTATGGGAGGGGGATTCTATAAGCCAATCAATGAGGCAATCGAACAAAGTAGTATTTTATGTGACAGCGAACCAGGAATGCGAGGCATGTGACTTAAATATCACTGGGGGCCAACGAAGTATCACGAGAGGCGGTTCGCATCGAAAACATGTGTATGTTATGCAACGACAAATGACACATGTTATGTACACATAACGTGGTTGAAAAGTTAAGGACGACATTTTTCGTAGTAATGACATTGTATCATTTGCTTGAATATCATATTCCAAGTACGGAACATGGTGAGTAGAAACGTTTAATACTATTAAAGAGGCATGCCCTGGAACTGAAGCGTCCCGAATAGCAATCCCATTGGTATCATTTTAATGCCTAAATCAATTATTGAAAGCCCTGTAAAATATTTACAAAATATCCCGCTAGTTTACTAAAAAAACACATTTCAAGATTTACCAAACCTGCCGATTTCGGCCTCAGAAATTATTCGTCATTTTCACAACTCCACCCTTTCGGGATCTGTCAAAACCGAAAACCTCGCTGAAAAAATGTCAACAAACTGAAATTGCTCATGTTATGTTCACTTGAAAGGCAGCGCACATGCTCAGTTAAACTCTCAGACGTATCGGAAATATCGTTGTCTTCAATAAAAGGCTGTAAGCCTTTTATTCAAACCGACATACAAATACCGACGTGCGCGTTATAGGGTCATTTTTGAACGCACATTCTTCTTTTACTTTTCGGTAATAATTGGTTTTACAAGTGACAAACGCATTTTTGGTGTACGAAAAAAAGACACAGCAGTTCCTGGGCATGCCCCTTTAAACAGTTGTATGTAGTTAACGTAATACCATTTACGTATGAATTAAGCTCCAAAGTTATAGGGATGTTCGTAGACAGTCTTGTTTTGGTAGATTTTTCATTAAAATATTTTTCGTGAGTATTATTTCTTATACTTATTGGGTATGGTATACTTATTCAATCATTTTGTCTTCATTATAAATGTTCTGTAGGTGAAATAATACTACGACTGTGTTAGTTTCTCACAGAGTGTGTGTACGGTGCTAAAAGAAGGTCACTCTTCCTGTGTACGTTGCTCATTGAAGTCAAAATCAATTTCAGGATACAGATCATGCGGGGTGTATATACTGCCGGGTGCGATTTGCCAGCATTTAGAAGCAACATGGCACTGTGCAAACTCCAGCATAGAACATTTCGTACATGCGGGATAGAGGTACAACTAAATATCGCCATATACCTTAAAATGCAGGACCATTACATTATCGACAATATCGACGACATGACAACAACCACAGAAACTGGAAACTATAATCCCGACAAATAATGTAGCAAGTTACAGACCAATAAGGAAATTTCTAAAAGTGAACACACCGACTAAGTCTGTCCATTGCCTAGAAACAAGCGGAATCGGGAAGTACAGAAATTTCTCAACCAGCTGGTGCTGAATTGACGGAACAATTGGACACAACTACGCTGTGCTCAGACGCAGAGAACTTTGAAAAGATAGGTAGCGTTACCGAGGAAACAATAAAAGAGACCGTAATACAATTACAAATGCTTATTCCGTAATGTCACATCTACTCTAGATGACTATGGACGTCATCAAGACTGTGTCATCTTTTTCAAATGGTGGATATTGGCGAATTCGGTGCAAATCACGCTTCGATTGACGAGCACCGTATAACATTGCTATAGAGACTGGCTTGAATACTGATGAATAGGGCAATGGTGTTAGCGATTCGGAGAAATGTTATCAAATATTTGAAATAAAATCATATTTCAAAATTGTTCAAACTCATAAAGATATAATTATGTGCCTAAATAATAATGCAGCTATTAAATGATAAGACTATATATGACAATTTTAACTGTTCTCTTCAGGCCATCATACATACATAGATACATGTCAACTGCAAACTATTAATTAATATAAACAACTGACTTCCACACATTCTGTTAGTAACACATACATCAAAAAGAGACTTCAGTTGACATCATACACATTTGTCTAGTGAGACAGGCCTTGTTATAGAAGCGCATTAACAATCTGATAAGCGGTGAGGAGATGCTAAGTTATGTTCACAGCCAGTATCATGGGCGCTAAATATTGTACAAATGGGTTTCATCTTCACAATCATTTTGATGAAAATTGCATTTTTACACAGAATAACGGACTAATCTGGCATAATGTGATGAATGATGACGCAATTGTTGTACAGAAAACGCATTTTATATCGGCAAAAACAAAATTAATAAGAACAACTAACAAAACAATCCAAAAAACTTAACATTTCTCCTCCTGCCGGTCAAACTTTTCAAAATGGCATGTTGAGGTTAGAAAACCAGAGACTGTTTACATAAAATTTCGTTGCATACCATACACATGCTTTCGATGCGAACCGCCTCTCGTGATAGGCTAGCCAATGAAATAGCGCGCCTGTGTTGCTGTTTTGCATATCCTGTTTGCGTTAAAATAGTTCTACTTTAGGTTTTCGTTCGATAGGTCAGTGATTTCTCAACATGTATGCATGCATTTGCAATTAACTACCATCGATGTATGTGTTTGTGCCTTATTACTTTTTAACATTATCTTGATATTACAGGGCGATCTCTTATCTTACACTTGACATTAAATGACGATGTAAACATCGAGTTCATGTCGGATAACCTGCGGCTTACGAATAATAAATCGAGTCGCTAAATACGAACGTAAAATACTGGTTGTATGCTTTTACAAAAATAATAGTTAAAGAGTTATTTTATGCAAGATTATTTAGAATTACATGATCACGTCAGAACAACAACAACATCAGGTTGACTATTGGCCCTATAGGCTCTACTCTATTGTATCAGGGTCTTTTTTATTTGAGTGACCCTGATTGTGTTCAATGCGGTGATGTGCTTTTGTGTTAAAAATCAGAAGTATCGATGTTGATATTACTGCCACTTAGGTATTGTTCACTTGTTCGTGTACAATAAAGAGTTTTGATGCAATTTCATTTATTGTCTTAGATTAATCTTTTTTAATACTAAGAGACTAGTAAAGCATATGTCCTTCACATACATGTATATGGCCTGCATAATATATAAATGAAAAGTCGGTCATGTTAAAAATATTTGCATGGACACGAACGATATGGGTACATATTTCTCTTTTTTTTTGCTTCGTATGAAAAAAATCACGTTCCGACAGTACTTTGATTTGACTAGGTGTCAAGTCTACTGACGTGACCAGACGGGATTAATCTGATTAGGGGCAATAAAACAATTAAGAGATTGGACCTAACATGGATTTTTTGGGGGGTCACTTATAAAAAAGTTGTTCAATGTCTTTAAACTATTCTCGAGGTAAAACAGATAACATCTCTAGAGGCGTATGTGTGGGTTAGAATGTCTTATTTACTGTGTGTGTATACGTATTTGTATAAATGCTTTCTATTACGCCCAGACGGACGACAGTGAAACATTAAATGACACTGTAAGCAATTATAGAAAACACTTGAACCATTTACATTTATAAAAGGACTTGTGTTGTTATGTGATTTTTGATACAAATGCGAAAAGTAGCAGTTATCGAAAAATAATTCATGTCTGTAAGTACTTTTCCACAAACACGTCCCTCAATACGTTATAAGAGTTTGTTTTGTGTTCGCTAATTCAGAGGACTCTGGTTCGGTTCAGATTCAATATCTAAATGTATGTAAAAGTTAACAATCACAATTGTCACCACTTTGTTCTATATTTCATATTAATAGTTACCAGTAGGTTCCTTTGGTTTAATCATCCATAGTACACCTGTTTATTACTGCATGATAATAAGAAAGAATGACAATTTGATGCCATGATTTATTGTAATTATACTATAGTATTATTGTACATGATTTAATTTCCACCATGTGGCGGCATATGTCAGTTTTGTACACTGCATGCACAGTGTCCGTCTATGCAGTGGTGAGAATGTCCATGGCTACATTGGGTTTGACAATCTGCTTTATTAGTACAAGTACTGCCGACTGAAAACAAAATAAATCAAGTGCGTGAAACAATTCTAAGAACATGAAGATAGCATAATTTTATTCAGTATTTCATACATAATATAGTATTAATAAAATACTAGAAAAATATAAGACAGAATCTACTTATGAAAAAAAGTTAAGGTATGCTTAATTTTTCGTCATACAAACCTGTTAATGATTACTTTGCGCTTTAGGACCTTTGAAACGAACAGATCAAAAATAGTACTCTTCATATTTGAAGCATGTACACAGAACCATGTGAAGCTATGTTATGTTCCCTTACTTTCAAGTTCCAGTATTATGTTACGCAGCAAATGTATCATTCGTCAATTTATTTTTCGACTAATTTAAATGCATTGTAATAGTTATAAATACAATGTACATTTTCTTTTTCACTTTTTAAACATCGCTTTAATATCTTATTTCTCCATTCCAAGGTTAATGCTGACAAAGGGTGAAGAAACGACAAGTAAATGGTAGGAACGACACATCACGTCCTACAGTTTCTAATCTTTTTTTTCAATGGTATACATGTATATATATTTAAAGGCATATGAATGTTTTTTATTGACGTTCAAGAATGCCAATGAAATAAAACATAATTTATTACGTAATTTAAGCCAAAATATAATCCCATTTGGATCAAGCAAACATGGAGTTTTTTTTATAGCTATAGTTAAAAAGATAATTAATTAGTTTATCTCACCTACTATACAAGTACATAAATGGGTGACACAGGCTAGTGTTTGACCATTTTCAGGACAGGTCACATGATGACACTCATAATCATGATTACATGGCTCTCCATTGACCATGGCTATAAAAAGTAATTCATTTGATTTATCATTTATTAGATGTACGTGTATGGACACGTTCCGAGGTACTAGACCTTAGTTTCAATGGAGAGTCCGATTTAAACCAGTAACTAGTGTGTCAGGTAAGTATTTCAAATAAGCATCCATTCTTACTTCGTTCTCGTTAGCATATTTATCTCTGCAGTTTAACTTCGCGGCCGTGCATACAATATCGAGGGTTCAACGCAATAGTGTCGTAACTCATATTGAAATAAGAACAAGTTACGTCAGTGTTGCGCTGAGCCCTCGATATGTAATGAGCCGTTAACTTCACAGGAGCAATGTTGAATTGATTTCAACAATTTGAGTAAGCAAAGACACTGTTTATATCGTCAGACAAGTTCACACATATATTATTTATGATGTTTCATAATGGAAATATTTTTGTACTCCTGAATAAAAAGTCCTATTAGGCATGTGTCACTCTTTTGTTATTAGCGCAATGTAAAACAGGTATGTTGGTTTTTGCCGTTATTTAGTAATAGAGTCAAACAGATTCGCAGAAATGTATAGAAAATATAATGTATAATTATTGGATGTAGTTTGAACGGTACGCGATCGTAAAGTGTGAGTCAACTACTGAAGTATTAAATCAATTTATTATCTTCAAACCATGTACACAATGTATACTGTACTGAAAATCTTATTTTTGTTGTTCGGTTAAACACTTAAGACCAATTCTCAACAATCGAACAGGAAATTTTTCATACATACCAAGGAGCTTCCATTGACCTTCCGCCAAGGAAAATAGTTCCAATTTTACAATTCAATGGCATAAATACAAAGTCAAATATTATGTGCATTCAAGTAAAAAACAGATAAGTGTTAAAGCGTGATTGAGTAATACAAAACAGTCGTAGAAATAGTACGTTGGTCTGCATCAAAATTCATGCGCGCCGAGACGAAGGCTATGGAAAGCTGAACTATGGTTCCGTTTCCAAAACTCTGCCAAAATTCAACTTTGGACTGCTTTGTTTTTTCGGAATAACTGCAGTACATTCAAAGCTTTGATTTTAAACAATGTCAAAAACTTTACATTATTAATATGTTTACTCACCAACGACTGTCATCAGCACAATCATACAAACTGTAAGCTTCATGTTTTATGTGTAATTGTCAGAAACTTGTGGATTACAGAACAATTGATGCCAATGACGGAGAGTGTCTTATATATAATGAACGCATGACCCAAAATGTAATTAAGAAAAACAAACGATTTGTCACGAAACTGCATTCAAATTAGAATCTTATCTTAGATGTCAACAACCGTTTTTTTTCCTCCACGTGTAAATATCATGATGCGTAAATACAGTACGTGCAGATGGTCATGAAATAAGGTTATTACGCCATACACACTTACAGAGTCGATGTGAATAACTATTACATTAACATTTGAATGGCATTTGTGTAAATACTGCCAACTGGTAGTCATTTCATGAAAATACCATACTACATGGTTATGATCGTCGGTCTACGGTTTTTGTTTTGTTTGTTGATAGCCCGGCCCTAGTGTATTGCATCTACTTCTTCTACTGTATTAAAACAAAAATGCTTAATATCTTGTTCCCTTTTAAAGGATAAAGTTAGTTTTAGTATCTCTCTCTGATTATTTAAGATCTCACGAAATAACACAGGCTTGACTTATAGATAACTGGCAGTAAGATATCCGCTAATTGCAGTAAAATAAAGGATAAATACAAACCGAAACGTAAAAACTGTAATATTATAAATAAAAACCAATATGTAATTAAGAAGCAACATGTAATTAAAAACTTGGTGTTTGACCTTGACGAGACGACAACGGTATGAAACAGCTATTCGCCGAAAGTTTCCGTGTTCAATGTCACGTTATCATTGGGACTATTAGCGAGTTCGATTAACAAATTGAATATTACACAGTTTGTATGTTCACATGAACACCACTTAAAACGTAGTTTTGCTTCATCCTCAGTAAAATCGCACCTTGCTTGATAGTGTACTAAATTCAACGCCATGTTTGTTTATCACAGTAGGACTGAACTCGGTTCGTTTATTGACAGATGCGCAGATTCATTGCCGCCGTATTATTGTAGTTGTTAATCGAACTCGCTCTATTTCTGTTTTGTTTATATCACGTGATCAATGCGGATATTTTGGGCACTATCAGTAATTTCTGCTTCGCCATAAGAAGTTGCGATTTTGCATTGCCATTTAGAAATAAGTATTCCATAGAGTACGGCGACGACAATAAGAATGACATAATAAAACTACTTGCAGATCTAGTAGAGTAGGAGAGGCGTATGACGTTGGAGGAAATTTTCTATGATGAGAGTTGTGACATGTAGAGTGACAGCCAGAAAATGAGGAACCTGGGAAGTTCAGAGTCAGAAAAGAAAAATTCGTTTACACCATCATCGTGGAGAGATAAGCACTTGGACCTGTATGTCGAGCTTGAGAAGAATGACAAGCTGAATATTTCCATGAGAAGTATAGTTAGCGGCATAGGCACATCAACAGAGAAGCTAACATGGTTGCAGAACATGAACTGAGTGAGTTCGTGGAGAAATCACCAACATTCATACGGGACAACTCAGATTTCATTTGCAAATTAAAGGAGATATACATACATATGTATATGAATCTCTCCCGGATGGTACCTTATTGTTTTACTTTGACGTCTGAAAACTCTACCCAACCGTACCCATCCGGTAAAGACGCCTTAGCTAAGAGAACGAAACCGCTCTTTGATTATCCAAGTGTGATGGAAATGATAATAGCAGTTCTTGATAATAGAAAAAAACATGTTCGGGGAAAAGTGTTACATACAAAAGGAGGATATAGCAACTGGTTCTAGATCAGGGTAAGAACTTCACTTGTACCTAATTAACAAATGTTAGAATCACACGTTACACATTTCTTCTACAAACGCTTCATTGATGATGGGTTCGGTATATGGACTGGGAGTGAAACACTATTGAAGGCTTCTGCTGACTTTGTAAATATCATACATGAAAACATAAAGGTAGATCTGAGATACCATCACCAACAGATAGAGTTTCTAGATATTTGGGTCAAGTTAGAGAATGGGAAATATACACAGATCTATACATAAAACCTACAGACAAGCAGCTCTACGTAAACAGTTTGTTCATGCCATCCCCGAAATACAATGAAAGATTTCAGCTATGGATCAAGAGAATATGTGCAAAGGTTTCGGACATCAATAGGCATAGGCATGATTTAAAGATTCAGTTGTAATCTCAATTACATTGGAAATGTCTTATCTACTGAAAAGAAATGACAGGAAACAGAAGAATACAAAGAGAGTTCCAATGGACCTATTCAATCTCTTACCAGATATACACAGAATTGTGAGTAAGCACAAGAACGTGCTATGTTCTATTGTTCGTATCGCGAAACTACATGACTATGCATATTTAAGAGTGTAAGTTTAACCCGACCACCAAATTTTTCATTGGATTAATGCAATTCACTTCCTCTGTTACCTCACCCACCATAAAGACGTCCATTGGCCTATCCAACAGGTAAATCACCTGCCACAATACTTCAAATACGCAGTCAGATTCGTACTAAAAATTGTTCGTACCATCGGCAAAAATAAAAATGCCAAATTGCATTTCTTTCACTTTTGGAAAAATTACGACCGCCGCTTTTGTAAACCAAGAAATATGAAAGTAGTGGCCTGATGGGCTCTTGTCCGAACGGTCCACGGCCAAACAAAATGTCTAATCTGGTGTCGAGACAGACTTTGAAATGGAATTATACACAAAAATGTATTACATGTATTTTCTAATTTGCGTTTTGCTTTTAATTGAGGGAACTTCATCGCAACAGTTATTGTAAAGGAAAAATCAATGAGTTTGTTTTATTACTAAACACCTGGTTCGCCACATGGATAGTACAGAAGCAATCAATTTCGAGCGATTGAAATACAAACAGTACAGTGCAACCTCTCAAGAACGGCCCTCTCTTGAGCAACAACCCCCCTTAAACAACAGCATGATTTTCCCCACTGCACAATTAAATATCAATTTAACCTCTCTAGAGTCTAGAGCAACAAGGTGTAATTTTGCTTCTCCCAAAGACTGTTGCTTTAGACGGGTTGCACTGTATATGCATACTCAAGTTAGCCGCTCATTTTTCTCAAGTTCACAAGGTGCATACGTAATTGACTTGTAAAAATATTACCGAACCAATTTGGAGACAGTGTGTATTTTTTATTACAAAAAGAACAAACTACGAACAGTGCTTTCATCTATGATAACTCATTCGACTTTGACGAGAATTTCGCCGATATAAAGACGACATGCAGTAAGAAATAAACACGTTTTATTTTATTTACGTCCTGTAGTCAACCGAAAACTCTGTTATACAATCAGTTTGTTCATGACCAGAGCCAATAAAATGTTCAGTTCGATTCGAAATGCCACTGACAATGATATCAGCATCCCACAAAAGACATGCGCAGTCGATGTGCAATAAATCACGTGACGAACTTCCGGTTAGAAGTATGCATTTCCGGTCTATCGATCGAGAGATGAGAGAAAATATAATTAAAAAAGCGAATGAAGCGTTGTTTACTTTTTTAAATTTTCAATGATTGCGCAGCGTTGGCATTTGTTCAAAACAAGTCAATAATAGCATATAACTCGTATGTTGTAAAGAACAAACCAATATTTACTTGGTGTCATATTATGGAGGTAACACGAATCTCTCCATTAACAGCAGTTATAACAATGCTTGTAACTTTTTTATAAATGTTATACGGTATGTAAGTTCGAGTTTAGTGTTATACCAAATTATAACCCCAGTTTTCAATATTATAGCCTTTTTCTTTTTCTTCTCGAGTCCGCCTTCCGAATTTCTCAGGAACGCCTTTTCAGTATCCTCTCCCAGCTACTGTGCCAAGCACTTTGTCTAGAAAATCATAAGAAAAAGGGCGAAGCGTGTATCGGTGCTTTTCAGCGGAAAGATAAAGAAGCAGGAGAACTATTCGAAATAAGAGAAGGGATACAAATGCCCGGTTCTCCTGTATCTTCCCACCCCCCTCCTTCTCTCATGGAGGCAGACCTGAATTGATTATAGCTGTCGAATGGTAGTTAAATATCAGATAAACTACCCTTTTCACCAGATCCTACCTTCTGTAAGAGTATATCATTAAAAAATACGCCTTTTATTATACATTTTTTTATAAACGTATCATTTTAGAAGAATATACCGTTTTTACCTAATTGTACCTTTATATCATATTATATATTTTTTACCAGATTTTACCATTTTTTTCCAGATAATATCTTTTTACCAGCTTGTTCCCTTTTTTACCAGATTTTACCTTTTTTCAGATTATATCTTATTACCAGCTGGTTCCCTTTTTACCAAATCATACCATTTTCATTAAGTCTTTTTATTTTATTTCGTACATCGTCATGTTCGATATAATTTAGATCGTAACTTTTTACTGTCTTGTACAAGCGGTTCCTATTTCCCCTCATCTTTCTGAGCTTTTTTTAAGAGACACACCTATGCTCCGTCCCCATAAGACCCCATCCTGACCATGATCTGACTATTCTAACATCATACAGTCAATACGGCATGATTTATCGAAGATAAAACATCACTATGGTTCAACATCCACCGCGCCAAGAGCCAGGGTCGCGTCCTCCCAGCATCTAGATGAAGACTGTAGTCGTACACCCGAGTAGAACCGCCGACCTCCCATAAGCTAGATGGACAGTTTTCACTAATCGAAAATACAGGTGGGGTTCGAGCTTACAGTGGTGATTACATGCTAGAAACTCAAACCACTGGACCACGGTGACCTCTGAGATAAAAATTTAACAGAGTGAATAAATGTAATAGAAACACGTCTTGCTTGTGTTCGATTTAAATTTATTATACATGTACATCTTTTCTGTGCATCTATTTTGAAAAATACGTCAAGTAAATCATTTTCATTAAATTTTGAACGTTTAAAAAATCCCATTAAAATGTACATTATGAAAACCAAAACAAAATTCACCGTGGTAACTAAAAACTGTACGTGTTAATTGTTAAACTATCAAAACTGATTAACTTAGATATTCTCTTTGAACATAACAATTCCCAAGATATATGGTTATATTATATAATTAATAGATTAGTAAACCAAGAGCAGTGCAGTTGTATAATTACATATACAATGTATATAATTATAATTATATAATTGGTAGTTACAGTAAGCCTATTCTGAACTTTCGTTTGATTAGGTCAACTATGAACGTTTGCTTATCTAAATCAACATCGCCAAACTATAAATACTTTATAATCGGTATCTGATTTATTAACCTGGTAGGTTATTGACCGTAGTTCTGGGCAATGGCTGAATACTTCTCCTTTATTATTCGATTCAACTGGGCCACGGTTTGATATCAAAAGCATATTAATTAAAACTTGTTAGTGTTTCCATGACATTAAAATAGCTACATTCGAGCACCAGGCGAATCATCATTTTCTGTTTTGTTATTACTCACTATGTTTCCATCGATTAGGTTACAATTGGAATCTATTTCGACTAAAACATCCAGGACACTAGTTTATAAGCACTTATCTTGATAATCTTATAACGACGGTATCCAAATGTACGTCCCTTGGATCATAACTCATGACCTCTAGATCAGAACCCACGACTCCTGGATCAGAATCCATGACTCCTGGATTAGGACTTGTGACTTCTTCATAATTCACGATTTTTGAATTAGACATCACGTCTTCTGTAGAATACGACTTCTGGAGATAAACTCGTGACTTCTAGTTCCGAGCTAACGACTTCTGGTTCCGATCTCACGAGTTTTGGATTAGAACACTCACGACATCTGGTTCAGAGCTCATGACTTCTGGGTCTGAACTTACGATTTATAGAACCGAACTCATAACCTTCGGATCCGACCTCACGACTCAATGATCATTTCACATACTAGTAACACGCAACCCCTAAACTCATATTCACAACTTCTGGATCAATCTCACGGCCTCCTACTTGCATGCATCAATATCAAGAATACATTAATTTTATATATGAACCGTTCAATTTTATCAACAAAGATATCATAATGTGATTTCTCCGTAAAGTGGTCGTGTATGCTTTCAAATGTTTCCATATCCATTGTTGCTGCTATTAATTTTCATTTTCATAATTCACAACTTTGTCTTATGGGAATTCTCTATGCATTACCTACTCGTTAAATTCTCAGGACGTGCGAGGATACACATTTTCTGTTATTAAACGCCCACTATTCGCTCTCGTGAGTGGAACTAAACAAGGGAATTAATTCATCATTTCTTTAGTTAGAGTTTTCAGCAGTTGTTTCCCCTATATAAGGAAACGCGTGTAGCATGGTGTTAGAACTATAATTGCTTTGGTAGATCTATTTGGTATATTCTGGCCATCTGAATTAAATGTTTGGACAAAAAAAGCACTGCATTTGTCTTGCTCACAAAGAAATTATGGTGCTCACAACGAGATTATGGTGCTAATTATGGAGGTAAGTTCATTCCAGTTTTCAAGTCACCCAGAGTGACTGCGTCGTACGGTTTTTCCTTCAAATTGTCCACAAACAGACAATATATTTACATGTGCGTACTCGGAAAACCCATAACTAGCTAACTGCATTTAGATACACGAAGGCCTGTGTTCTTCACAATTTTGGAAAAGAATTACCCTTTTGACGTTCTCTGACTTGTAATATGGGTACTCACAACAATGAACGGAAGTTCCTCACAGCATTTTAGCCGAAGGATTAATTACACTCGTAATGAATAAACTGGCGTGATTATGGTCAGCTTCTGGCAGCATGAACACACAGGACACAACAGCCTTACTTTAACATTCTAAATTGTTCTGCTTTATGTTATAACGATATTTTTTAATATCATCTGTGTGTAAAGAGACATTCGAAAAACTACCAAAACAATGGAATTTTGAATGTTGTCCCCCTCGACAGCTATGGTCATTTCAGGGTCACCCATGAGAGAGAGAAGACAAGATACAGGAGAACCGAATATTTGTATCCCTTCTCTTATTTCGATTAATATTTCCTGTTTCTTTATCGTGCCCGGTGTAAAGCATCGATAAACGCCGCGCCCTTTTTCCTGTGATTTTTCTAGACACAGTTCTTGGCTCGGTAGTTGGGACTGGGACACTGAAAAGGCGTCCCTGAGAAATTCGGAAGACGGAACCATGATTCGAACACCCGACCTTTTATTTAGTAGTTCAGCGCGTTACCACTGGACCACTGATCGTCCCCTTGTCGTAATAGCCTTTGTTTGAGATTCAAGTAAGCATAACATTTTAACATTAAGTTTCTCCCAATATGATGAGCTTCTCATCGTAAAATAAATAAATCAGATTTCTTTGAGGGAAAGTTGTAATTCAAAGCCATTTCTTCGTCTTGTTACATTTTTGTATGCATGTTAAGAGTTTTTACTGACTTCATACCAAATATACTCGTATTATCCAGGAAAAACTATTTAATCAAATTATTAATCAGCTATTTAAGTCGCTGTACTTTTTACAAATTCGGATTTTTCACAAATAGCGTGCAGTAATATTGACATTATGTGACTTAATCAACAATGGCATTCTCCACCCACAAATACTTTTACTTACATTGCTTCATTGTATTTAGCGGACAATAACTCTTTTACTTCCAAACAGGTTAATTTATGTTGTTAATAATGTTATGATAGGGTTTTATTGGCCTCTGACCTCAGTAGGTCAGACTATAGTAAGATTATCATAACTTATGCAAATATTTGTAATTTGTATTTGTATCGACGATTTTCTTAACACTTTCTTGATAAGTTTATTTTCATTTCATGGTGTTAAGTTTAGTCGGATTATTTATTTGTTTAAACTTACAGTGACTAGCTATCTAGCAGATCTCACAGAGACGAAATGTCAATATTCTTATGGTATCTCAAAAGTGTATAGAGTCGAAGTAGTTTGTTTGTTTTATCGATGGATCTATACTGATTGATAAATGTGGTATCAACATGCTGTTTTTCTGGTTGAAAAATTCCAAGTATTCAAAAATTATCAAAATATTGTTTTTTTTAAATTCAGTTTAATCGTGAACTTTTAAATCAGTAGAATAATATTGAAATCTAATGTGTTTGCAATTTTTAAAAAAATCTGTATTTAGGATTGGCTCCTAAAATATGTAATGTATCCCCTATTTTAATATTTTTGCTAATGATTTTGTTGTTTTGTTTCAAAGTCAAGTAAGTGTGGGTGATTTCCAGATGTGAGCAGGTAAGAGCTAAGAAGCGTAACCACAGAAGATTATCAGCGGGGGTCGAGTTATAATATTAGGATTATATTATTTGTAAAAACAGCTTCATTGAACCCCATGGGTCCGTCTTAATGTGTTAGCACACTTTGCACTTTGGAGCCACTCCTAATTGTTCAAACTGCTGAGTTTAATGATAACAATTAGATGAATAAATTTAACATTGTTTTTATACATAACCAAACTGCAATCGAAACATTTTATACGTGTGGCGAAAATTAAAAAACAAGCATGCATCAATATGGTATGGAATAATGAATAACGATGTTGATAACATATTCATATGGAGACCTACGCCGAAGCAGACGACATCAGTATTGTAATCTTGAACATAACTCTTAACGAAAATCTATTACTTCATTTTAGGTATTCTTTTCTAGATTGATGTATGAAACATTTTTTATTAGTTTCGCAAATAATGCTCGCTACTGATTTGCTGCACAGTTAGTTTGATCAGGGTAGCACAGGCATGTCAAGTTGGGATTTTCTTCTGTCGATAAATATTTGCAATCAGTGTTTATCTTTTATTCAGCATACGATACTTCACATTCCATGATCACCAGAGTAACTCTATTTTTGTACGACTCTCAATGATACAGAATTCCAGATGGTATCAAACAAGCTTCAAATCTGCAATGTCACATTTTACCCAGAATACGGGCACTCAAGTATACTTACTGTTTATCAACGATGCTTCACTGTTTCCTGTTAGGGAACTCGGCTTTGTATGATTGGCATGTTGACGAGATATTTCTTATTTTGTTATCAGATCTACCATGATACATAAATTTCATATTCATTTTACATGACTCCAAATTACATTGATCAAAATGATCCAATGAAGCACGATATGCCTCCATGTCATTCACATGACACGATCCTTCAAAAATAACTACCGTTGTCTTCTGCGTTACATTTTAAAAGACTCACCTGATTGAGAACAGTTGGAGAGTTTCCCGGACAGGGCGATCACACCATTTTAAATTACCGGGTAATTATACACTGGTCTGTCACGATATTTATGAATGAAACACTCAGATTTTCAATCATTAGTAACACGCTATGTTTCCCGTGCAACGCCCTGAATACATTGAAGGGCAATCTATAAATTCATTCTTAAAATGAATTGTAATGGTACCTAATTGTTGTTTCATTGATTCGTCCTTTTAAGGACAACTCTCCTTAATGTCTGTTCTGGAAGTCAATAAATCGAAAGCCATTATGGTACGTGCTGAATAAAACTGAGACATTGGCAAGCATTGTTACGATCATGTTTCCGAACCGCGGGTGTCCGTTTAAACAAAGGCATTTCTGTTCTTTAACTGGTATGCAAATAGATATTGTACTCGAATGAACGGTACGTTATTGCATTAAAAACAAAGCTAATGTGCCCGACAAACAACATCGAAGATCTTGTGAGCCTAAACCAGCATTGTGTCCACATAATAACGCTACACGAGAATCAACGAGAGCAAGGGTCAGGTCCACAGAAGGTCTGTGTTTATAAATAAAATTAACACAAAGGAAGACGGACGCAACTATAGCAACGTGGACATTGAAAACATCCAAACACTGAATGAAATAATATTGGCTATTGAGCTATGATAAGTTATCAATGTATGGTGGCTGATTTACGCTATGTCGTATTTTCGCTGTTTTGCCACAAAAATACGAAGATACGACAAAGTCATACTTTGTCGTCCTTTCGTGTTTTCACATTCCCGCATTTCGTAACGAAAAAGTGAAAATAAACGACATGGCGTAAATCAGCCACCATACAAATGGCTGAAATATTGAATGAACTCCAAACTGTTGGCAGCTCTAGACGTTCACAAGTCGTTATTTATGTTGTCCCATGTTAGTAACTGTCTTAACGACAAGCAAAACTAGACGACTGGGACATGCGATATTTATGTACACAATCGTGGGACGAGCTTAATGAATCTTTAATAACGTACGTTTCTAAGGATTGAAAATAGATTCTAGAAATCAATCAACTTTAGGTCACCCACCTCCATTGCAACAAAGTAACATTCAATAAAACTCCAGTAAATTTAGTAAACACAATGTTTCAATTTATAACAAACCAAGACGTATTTAAATTATAAATAAGACTACTGAACTATAAATAAGAGTTTGTTTAATCATGACTTGGTTACTTCATGAAGACTATTTGACGTATTCGCTTTGTATAATTACATTTGTTAACGAATTCATCGATTGGAATGTATAAGTATTTATTCAGAACCGATGTTCTGTTTCCAGTCTTCTGTATTTCTATTCACATGGGCGAAGTCATTGTAAATACCAGCTAGCAATCTATATGGTCCCATATGGGTCCCATGTGAGCTTCCTTTATGGGTCCCAGGGGCCATTCAAAAAGGGACTCAAATGGGTCTTATCTGGGCTACCCCATATACATGTACCCAGATAGGAAGTGCAACAGATGCCTAAATATATTGGACTCATACCGTACGTTTGTCTATGTCTATTTCTCAAAACATGAATTCACATTTGTCAACCTACTGCGTTGTTCTATACATTAAACGTTTGTGCATGATGGCAGAGCGGACAAATGCCCCGTAGATTTGGGTCTGGCAGGTGACATGATTTTTTAAACATTTTAGTCATAATTTCTATAATCATTATTATTCTTAAACTAGGAATTTGACCTTATGACTTGGATGTACTTTCTTAATGTTTACTGTAAGTCTTAAACTGCGAATATGTTTGCGTGGGAAATTGCGCCTTCTGATTGGTCCATATATTAACATATCGTGTTCTGATTGGTCAGAGGGCTCTACAATTCGAATTTTCATTGGTCACTTCCCATACACACATTGTTTACAGTCTTGATTAAGAAATCTTCATCATAGGTAATTCACATCGACCACTTAGCAATATTTGCTTCTTCACCATTTGTATTAGTCAGCTTATTGGATTGCTTATTAAGATTATTTATACAAGGGTTGATCTCTCTTCGAGCACTCTCCAACCATTCACTAGATATCTGCAAATGTCATGTCTGCTCTGTTCATTGGAAGTTAAGAATATTGTCACAAGTAATTACATATCAGAAATGGTCAACATATTTTTAACATAGTTTATTTGAATAAATACATAACTCAATTACATAAATAACATATTTACAACTTATATATTGCACTATTAGTCACGAGTTGTTGTTTATTTTCAAAACCATGTAAATATATTTTGCCAATGACTGAAAACGCATATAAAGGCTCACACAGCAGCGTACAGTATCCACAAGTTCTGATCAATATGTACTAACGGTGTTTGTTAACCCGAAATTTCTTTTACAATTTACTATTTATTTATTTCAATATCAGACAGTTCTGCCTAATCTCATACATTAAATCAAAATTATTTTAATTGTTCATATGCTCAACTTCCTGATTCTGACAGGCAAAACGACCATGAAGTCAATGTAACATAGCATAAAAGGATAATGATTTAGTTCACGGACGGTCGTTATATAATTATGCGATTTTTAGCGTGAACTGATTAATGTATTTATTGGAATACTTACACACTGTGACAAGTTTTCTTCAGAAAGAAGTAAAATATTCCCAGCCTCAATGAGTTAGTTACGTATCTACATTCAGTTATACTTTCGTGCTCAAATAACTTTCTTATTCATTCAGTGACCAGGGTTTATTTAATTTTTACTTCTTTATCTAAATAGAATATAAAGCGGCGTTACAACTTCTTAGTTTCGAAGAACGACTTAAAAGCACACACTGCGCATACTCAGAGGTGGAGCACTGAGACGGTTGAATGTAATTAATTAAGTGTTCTTCGTAATGAGACAGTAACAGTGCTACAGTTCCTTTAACTTTCTTATTTACAAAGAACACCAAAAATGTGCTGTAGCATATACGTAGATTCTTGCTGGTGACACAATGGATATTCACCAGAAAGATATATCAGAAAATAAGTAAACCTAATAAACAGCTTCACGTGCCGAACAATAAACTTCAAAATATTTCATTTCAATATGTTTCTTTTTAATATTTGTTTCACTCAGTACAAAAAACACGTTGGAATGCTCTGACGAGTTACATAAAATGATTAATAGACTTTTTGATATGTTAAGGTATGTGCCAATCCATAAATACATTCCTTCATAAACGAAATATTGCTTAAAATATTTTTCAATGAATTGGTGTCATACAGTGGCATCATCTTTATTATTTTATTGTGTCCTGGATAATTGGCATTCTCTAATTACTTTATTTTAAGAACAACCTGATCAGTTTTTGACAGCCAGTGTTACTGACTTTTTACACCGCGTTGATAAGAACAACTTCTAGATTTACGAAATATGATAAATTTATATAATTACCTTGTAATAATAAATGCCAATATTTTATTATCTGACAGTTTCACGCCCAAATGATACATGCATTGTCCTAGGGCACTGGATAAAGTTTCATTTTAATTATATTTCATTCTATAAGATTACGTATTACGTTCATAATCGACACTGTATTTGATAGCTCTCTTCGCAACAATTGTGCCTCTTTAATTCCATTGATTTGATTAGCATAAACTAGAGAGATAGAAAAATTAATCATCAGTAATTAATTATGAATACTCGATGATATCAAACAGATCTGACAAGTACAGAATAACCTATTACGTGGTATAAATACCTAATTAACAGTAGGTTATGTATATATATAGAACATATTGAGAAGTCTGTGTGTGGCTTAATTGATTAAGATTTTAATAGATAGAGATTATACAATTTGGCTCAATCTTCAATTGCTCTTTAAGATTAACTCAAAAATAATACTGGCCACTTTCATATATTTTATGGAAGCAGGCCTACCATGTTTGTCTATTTTATGTTATTTATAAAGACGTGTTTAATTGCTCCGCGAGGCATACGACAAAGTAGGTTAAGACGTACAGTGTGTCAGTCTGTTCCTGTAGTACAATGTAACTTCTGAAATCCGGTCACCAATTGGACCGGATAAAATGTCCGGATTTTGGAAGTTTCCGGAATTCAGAAGTCTGAAATTATCTGAACAGATGCATAAGATAAGAAGATTTTTATTATAACTTATTCATTAGAATTATCATCTTATTTGAACATATTTTTTATAAATGCACACAGCATAAGGAGTCAATACAATATTAAATGTTAAATCACTTCATTTATAAAGACTAAACAAGTTTATGAACTTTCAACATTTATTCAATATTTAACAGAATTATAGGAGACTCTTCTTTTCTGGTCATAAAGATTGTCTGATTGTCGAAATGTTTCTGTATTTCGGTAAATCCATATTCCAAAATGCGTTGAAAATATAAAATAGATCTATTCACAGTAAGTCTCTGGTTACATTTTTTAATTTGAGCGCGTTGTGATAAAATGTTTGACCGACTGTAACACCAAAGCTTATTTCCTTTTGATATGACTATACATGTATATAACATAAAACGCATGTACACACACAGCGACCGGCCTTAGAGGAAGTTTACCTTACAAGCTATATGTATGAAGGTCAATATACTGTAATTTTATTCATTTAAGCAATAGCGAGGTATGTCGTTATCAATTAAATCTGATTTGAACAGTGCATTGTAATTGTCTTTCGTATAGAACATTTAACCCAGCTAAGACAGGGGGTATTCGAGACGATATAATTCAGTGTTACAGTTTGGCCACACTGTCCAAAAACAAATATCCTTGAAGACTTCGTGATGAATCAGGCCATATTTCTCCACCTCCTGCAAGCTGTCTTCAATAAGAATACAATCATAAGTCACAAATCAATTAAGAAGTTTATTGGTGTTGATAAGACCGTGTGGCGTACGTTCCTTTATACTTAAAACAAAAGGGGTCCTGACCAACCGGTATACTTATCTATGTTGGCTTCGTATCTTGATACACGTCCAGTGTTAAACTGTTATATGATTGCGGGCCTGTGATAAATGTGGCTTATATAATAATTGTTAATTAACATTTGAACAAATGTTTAATTAAAATGAATGATCTACTGTTAATGTGTACAGCATGTCGTTGTGTATCAGGTCTTTTAAATAGCAAGTTGAAGTTAATACTTGTTTTACCGAGGCTAAGTGGTGAAGCTAATATGTATACAATTGAAAAGATAAAAGTAAGATGGTCCTAATTCGACTGGAAGCAGATCGAGTGGGACCCGATTTCCTTCCACGTTCATGAATGGTTCGTGTGTGTCCTGTCTGACACTAATAGTGGTGATTAATTAAATCGAACAGGACATCTGTCTCACATTGCACATAAATGATGACCAATAAAAACGGATTGTCAGTAAATGGGTAAAGACCAATACTGTTCAAAATTTTGATGGTATTTTTATGAATTACTTTTTGAGAGTAGGACTGAGTGTAATTGACGTTGAAAATGACAGCATTGTGTGTATTTGTTCCTAACCCAAAACATCCATACAATATCCATTTAAAAAAAATACATCTATATGGAATTAGTTAGCAATCTCATGTATTTACATTTCAACTTATTAGTATAGGTAAAAATTTCCTGATTTTTTTCGTTCTCGAATGTGTTAAACTGAAACTTTTGAGTGACAACATTCAAATAACTGACTGTTTTTTTAAAGATAACTGCAAACCGAAAAACAGTTGATGAGCATGATAAACCATTTATTAATCCATTCTTCCCTTGACTAGACTGGAATTCTTTATAATACTTCTTGAAGTATGAAGAAACAATGATTCCTAATCAAAATTCAATATGCCATCTCTAGATTTTTTTCACTCTAATTGTAATTCTTCTTCCTTGGATGGACTATGTATCCATCAACAATTATAAATTCTGTTGAATATGGTCATGATGCATTTAAAGCCAGAACAGAAGCACACCTGTACCATATGTATTTGTTATCTCAATTCTGGAGCTCTAATGATACATTTTTGGACGTCAAGAGCTTTTGTTATGTACGAGTAATTTACTCATACAAAAATAAACATGAAGATATACCATGGTAAGTCGTGTCAATGTCAAGGTCAAATAAGTGTCAGTTTTCCTAATTGATCCTGATTGGTCAAACAATGACTTGGCTCTATTTCAAGACTTATATAACATAGCATCGGACAGTAATACGGCTTCGTGATTGAAGACCTACGTTATCCTAGGCCTAATTCGAGTATAGAAATATGGATTTTACCAAATTTATCAAATGCGTTATTTGTTTCAAAGGGCGTTTTAATCTTCGAATAATACTTCGGACTTTCTTGTTATATCTTCACACCACGTGTGTTAATTTATATAACTATTTAACTTTGACCTTGACATACATAGTGCAACAAGAAATGTCATTCAGTAAGTTAATGGTGTACGTTTCATTTCTCTGCACGTGTCAGACTTTTTTGCTTACCTTAAGCAAACCTTACCAAGGTGGGACGCTTGGCGGGGAGACTACATTTTGTCTGCCATTTTTTAGGTCCAAAAAAGGTCAAGTAAGTTCTGGGTTTGGCGATTTTAGGAAGGTGTGATGTTTCGTATGACATTGTGCTTTTATCCCAGTATCATTGTCTTCGATAATGAAGTGCCATACGGCATGAATGATTTGTATTTTATGAGAAATATTTCGGCAACTTAAGTCTTTATTTCAAAACATCTAAGCTGGATAGTTGCAACTGTTCATATGAGATTACATGTATTTTTGACAAGACTAATTTTGTTTACTTTTTACAAACAGTCCGTCTGGCATCTTTCATCTTTGGTTATTTAAGCACAAACATCTACATCAATAATGATATATAACTGTACGAGTTTAGATCTACTTACAATACGCTAGTTCGATATTTTACAAGTTTATTTATGATAGGAGATAAGATTCATGTGAACTTTAGAAGACATTTACAAACTGTCACGTACACCTGTTACACAAGATTATATATCTTCAGTGAGATACAAAACCTTGTTTACAATGAATATTTGAAGTATTCATCGATCATATAACGAAGGTCCCACTGCGAAAACATCACACAAGCCAGAAAGGGGTTTCATAACAAAATCTGTTGCATAAGTCAAGACAATCACAAAAGCATGTTTACTTGATTATTTGAAGTATTCACTGATCTCACGTTGGAGGTCCAAACGTGAAAGCATGATATGATCCAAAAAAGGTTATGTAACAACATATGTTGCATAATTCTAGACGGTGAAGAATTCGTTGTGGTTGCATTACAGTAGATAAGTTCATGTATTCAATTTTCAATGTGATCATGTGACCGCCTATATATTAACCATTCCTTTAAGTCCGAAGGTGGGTGACGTTAATATTGATAATTTACTGTACATGTGATGTCATCACAACACCGGTGAAACTAAGCTAAAAACAGGATTAATTTTTATTTTAGTTACATCACTTTATACCGCAGTCTGATTCGTAAGTCCCGATTTAAACTTAGCTCAATTTCCCAATACAAAAAAACATGTTTGAAATTTTATATTTTTAGTCACATTTCGTAAAAATGTTGTAAGATGCATTTTCTTATTTTTTGCTATCATTGAAAAAAAAAGCTATATTTCTATATATCTTCGTGGTTAAAAAGGAAAATTTCGGAGTGTTTTTATAGCAAGTAAAAGTCAGTTTCACAGACATCTTTCTATCTAAAGACCTACTTTAATTTTAGCATCCAAAAAGCTAATGGGGCTTAAAATAATTGATAAAGCAAATGGAAAAGTTTTTTATGTTTGGATGAAGTCTGTATTTCAATGTGTAAAATGTTTTTATTTGTACTGAGTCAGGTTCTTGGCCAGATGTAATTAACGGACTATATCGTATCATGTGTTAATGTGTAGTTGTATACTCATTAAGATACACTAACTTTGAGATCTAAGCGTGAATTTGAGATTTTTGAGTAATTAAATCATGGATGTTGATATATGTGTTCGGACAGCATAAAACGCAATAGCTGCACTAAGAGCGTAGTTGTGTCAAGCCCTTTCCAGAAATTAAGAACAGTAAAGCCCCTAAAAAAATCGGTCCCCTTCCGTGTTGGTCAAAAAGTCTGGTTTTTCAGAGAATTCCAGTTTTCAGAGAAATTTAGATAAGTTCGGAAAAAAACGGGACTTGCGGAATTGTCCGAATTTCAGAGAATTCCGGTTGTTCAGGTAGTCCGGTTTACATCGGTTTTACTGTACTCACGCAAGGGCTGTAAAGAAGCAGAGTTACACAGAAACTTGATACGCGACATGAATATCAGCAAACTGTACTGGAAAACGTAATTACTTGTATGAATTATGCATTAGATCATCAACGATTTAAAAAAATGGCAGTGATAAATTAAAGGAGCGTGTTCATTTCTCTCAATATCATAAATCTGAATTCAGTAGATTAAAGATAAAATCGGATAGTTTTTTTAGATGTATGCGTTTCAAGAACTAGAACCATTATTTGTATTGTCAGTCTAATTAAATAAATTTCTTCCATAAATCACAGAACGTGTCCTTAACCTGGAGTATGCAAACTGCCAGTCATACAATCACCACCCACTCAATGAGAAATCAATTAACGCTGCATTTCACAGTTGCATGAAAGTTACCAATTAGTTGACGAGGAAAATTGATTGACAAAAGCGTGTTGTACGGAAGCGCTGAGAGGACATTTAGACAAAACAGATAGTACAGTTGGTACTTTAGAGTTAATCTTATTTAATACTTATGATTTAAAATTTAATACCAACGAGTTAAGACCACACACTTGGAAGTCATTTTGACCAAAATTATAACCTTTTTGGGCTTAGAAAATATTGGTTAACGTTTTGCACATAAGTTCATATCTCAGTAAACACTACTGGTATTGCATTGGATCTCCACACATGAATTTGGGAATGGTACTAACTGTTCTATCTGACAAAGCTTAATGTCCCCTCAGCGCTTCCGTAGTGTTGTATGTTTTTCCATTTTATTACGATAGATGTTCAGATAAATTGTGCAGTGTTTTATTGTTCCATGTTTACGAATGGGATGATTAGATTACGTGATTTTATACAGATAAAAAGAGCAACCATTTGTTTAATGCCCAAGTGTATCCGGAACATTAATTCGAGAACACATAATTTACAACTGACCTAGTTCCGTTTTGTGAGTTTTTCAACTGTTATGTTTTATATTGTTACCAATTTAAATAATCGTGGTCCAGGATTATATCGCTAGAGCTTGAAGGAGATCGCTAGGCGCTTGATTTGATAACCATGGGTCCGAGTTCTTTTGATGACGCAATACGAATCTTGCACGTTTTTACGTCCGCAAAATTAGATCGGCAAACCAACCTTGGTATCATATATTTTTATTCCGTTAATTAAGCACATCTAGGTTCAGAAGTATACTGCTGGGCGCTAGATTTTGTAATGATGGGTACGAGTCTGACACGTTATTGCATTTGCCATATTAAAATTAAGTTTTGATATCCTTTACTTAATGTTCGGACACAAGAACTCCATGGATGAAAATCACACATCTGTAATAGTCTGCGACACTAATTACTTGAACATGTAAAACGCAGTGAAAATGTTTTTTATTAACAACATTACAATTGTATACATGCCTCGTACAACTATTCAGTTAAATAATTATGAATGTTTCTAACTAGTAGTCTTAATATATAGATTTAATTTAGTGGTTCAAAGCTTCTGTCATGTAGTTCATATACATGTATTAATATTGTTGATATATCATGTTCCCATATGGTGCCACTGCTAGGTCAAAAATATAGTTTATTTCCTGTTGTGACATGGCCGGGCTTGTTGATCTATTTTAACATGTAAAACAATATTGTAATCATGTTAATGTCAAACAGTTGCCCGTGCCGCTTGTTATGTCAATTTGGTATGACAAAAATATTCAAAACAGGTGATAGAGATGTCCAGGAAACCTTCTTTTTTATCATCTAATTACTCACGCAGATTTTTTGTTCCTGAGATTATAATAAGTTCTTATCTGAAGACCCTTCCGCCACTTTGCTCAGCTAACGGTAATACATGTATAGTGTTGAAAAACAGGCGTACTCACATGTGCACCCATACACTATATATGTTTTTCACCAACACCCCGGGTCATTGTGTGAATTTTTACGGGATTTACAGAGATGGAAACCCCAGATGTTTAGCCGGGTAGAACCACCGACCTTTCACAATTATATATTCGAATGGTCGTATATAACTGAATGAAATATGTTGGGTTTTTTTTGTAACGTGTTTTACGCTCCTTTTCAACAGTCAGAGTCATATGAGGTGGACAGTTCACCTAAGCATCGTTCCTGGGAAGAACCAGTACTAGACTCACATACTTCGTAAGCAACAGTTACTGCCTACTTTCTCACATAAAGAGCCATGGTCGGTAGCGGGGCTCAAACCCACGACCCTCTGTCACTGAGAGGTTACAGTGATTTGGAGTCAGCGACCTTAACCACTCGACCTCGGAGGCGGGTCAAATGAAATATGGTCCACCCTTAGATACATAGGATCGATAACAGAAACATCATGGACCAACAATCCAATTATAAATACGTGATAAACGGAAACATATCATAAGAAATTTGATGCTTAAATTGATTGCATCGTAGTCTATTTCCTGTCATTAGCTGACAAAGCAATAAAAAAAAAACAATTTCCTTAATTATAAAATCAATCTATAATACTACGTCTTAATATCTCCGGTCTATAATTGGTTTCTTGTTTTTATTTTAGTTATAAGACTAAAACTCGGTTTCTCGGTCAGTTTGTGTAGCTTGACTTAGATTAAGGGATAGTTTATTTATCTTGGAATGCTTACCTTTACATATCGCGGAGCTCTATTCGCCGAATATATCTCTCGTACCAAATAGAAGCTATATTCGGATCCACAATTATCTAATGCAAGATAAAATTAATTATTTTTCAATGCTAATAAATTCGTTGTTTTTACAAACACATTGCAACAAGAAATGAACTTACCATGCAATTATATGTAGTAACGGGATTATCCGTCCGTCCGTGCTTACAAGAGGTAGGTCGTGGGTTTAGGGTTAGCACAAATGGCCATTATGGGGTTACAGTACGTATAAACCGCCGTTGTTGGGTTAAATTGCTCTTGTATGGTTAATAAAATTATCTTATGGGGTTAAAATTATCCATAGAAGACCCGTCCGTCCGTCAACAAACCCGCCCGCCCTCCTGCCTGATATCACATTTTGAGGTTGTTTCAGTTCATTAATGTGGTTTAATTATTGGGCTATATTCTGGGGATAAGAAGTGTATCGTGGGTTAACATTAAATAAAAAGATCATGGCAAAACCCTCACAAAATCAGCATTGTGACAACATCTGTCTGTTTGTATGTCTGACCGTTGTCCGTCCAGAATTAAAGTTGCATAGGATGTACTTTCAAACCTATTGGAATCATTGACCCACACCAACAGAAGATTCCTGAATCATTTGACAAATTTACTTTTAGCCAAGTACCTGGTTTTAATTGACATTTTTATATCATTACATGTAGTTTGTTCAAAGTGTATGCAAGAGCAGTATCCGACTTTGCACGTGCTTTTTTGTATACAGCTCCCCAATTTTAAGAGTGCCATTCGACGGATAGAACAACTTCAGGGAGCTATATTCGAAAGGATCGACAGCGCCCAACAAAACGTTATAACCATCACAACAGAGATACGTGCAAATATCTATGACGTGCTCTTATTGATAATATTTTCATTTTAGAATAACAAAAATAAAATTAAAAATTATGAAAATAATATGTAAACATCAATAATGAAAAACATAACGGTTAACCACATATTTCCCGTCCAAGAAAATAGACAAACATCTCTGACATTGAATATATCTGACTTTGACCTTCTACAAGGCCTTGTACAATCAATTTGTCTACTCACCAATCGTGATAATTGTTCCAAATTAATGTCGATATCCTGTAGGGTAGGACTTGATTACCGGTGTACGTGAGTTTAGTCATGCAATGAAGTACATGTGTACCTACCATATACAATTATGTTGATCAGATAGATACGAGAGGACATCTAGGAATTATTGTATTGTATTCTTATACGTATTATTCTAATATACGAGGGTTGTCCCGAAATAGCGTAGACAACTGCTTTAACTATGGTTTTAACTACCGGAGGATATTGACATTTTGTGATATTATAAAGTAGAATATATTGCGCAATTATTCCAAAACAATTTGTCTACGCTATTTTGGGACAACCCTCGTATAGTGTTACAGTAGCGTTACAGTATTCTTACACCTTATGATACAATATTTAATGCTACTCTAATACTGAATGTTAAGTAGTTTATTGACACATTTCATAGTGTAATAACAATTGATAATGTATTAGACGTTTAGTTTCAATAATATAAGCTGATTGAAATTGAAGCATTTTCTACCGGGGCAGTAGACTTGTATCCTTTAAAAACATAATTAAAACATATAGACTTAATGTATGTTTGTCCAACGTAAGAAGTAAATCTTTATCCGTTCTGCGTGTTTTTTCAACGTTTATCGAGGGAACTTTAATAGAATGTCAGATTTTGTTATATTCGTAACATTTTGAATACAAAGATGTTGTATTTAAACAGATCCTGATACCCACACGGAGCGCATATTCCATTTTTGAGACTAAATGCAGACCATTATGTATCCATATTTAAACTAGACACTTTTCAAATCAAAACACACACCCCAATAAAAACTTGAAGTAAAATGTTTATAAATTGAAATGTATCGTCTCATTTAGACCTGTCTTGTTTTATGTTCGGAAAGGTTTTTTATCAGCAAAACAAACAAATGAGCCACTTTGAATCAATTTATAGCAAAACGTATTTTTATAAAATTGATGTTTGTTTCGGGTTTGAAAGTTTTCGTTTTAATCCTCTCGAAATGAACTCGAAGGTTACTGATATAAATAAGTAACTACGTATATTCTTTGCTTAATATAATTAGCAGAATAAGCAAATTAACAAATATCTACTGTGAATTTTTTTAACTTTTGGTGCAGCAAAACCTTAGATATTATGATCGCTTCATTGACAAGATCGCAGCCATTTATGACTGTACTTTTTTATGCGGGTAACTAAATACGCTTTACTGTATTAGATTATTTTCACATATAAACATTTGCTTCGGCTAGACATTATTATAAATTTTAAATGAACCGCACCTTTTAGTAGTGCATATAGATTATACATCAATTATCATGATTGAATGATGTGTTTATATGATAAGATTCTGTATATATGAGGGTAGTATTAATTGCTAGTGGTTTTCATTTTAACTATGTTTAATTACACTTGATCAATGTTGACTTCAAACATATTTAAACATGTTCACGTACTTAACATCAATATGATAAAACGTCAATGAAATCACACATTATACACTGGTCTTACATTGATCTCACTGCAGTGCATACTCAAATGTATATTCTATAATTCAAATTATTTCTCTTTTGCAAAATGATTGAAGAAACAAACAAAAAAAGAAATTGGTATCTGATATTGTGTTTTGTTACTTGGTTGCCATGGACGAACTTACCTGAATACGCACCGCACGCTTGTGCGTACGCTTGCTGTTAGAAATGAAAAATGTGTGACCAAAATGGTATAAAGAGGGATTGGGCCCTGGAAGAGCTGTACATACTTGATGACGAGCCATGGTGCGTACTCTGATTATGACCATTGCCGGGAACTAAACTGGTTCCCGTTGACTTTGGTGCACTGTAACATAGAACGGGAACCAGTTCAGCAGGTAGTCCACCTAGTTGGTCGCCATAGACTGAAGTGTGTCCATGTATAATAGCTACCTCTCCCTTAAAGCTTAAAATATAATTTTAAAGTTGATTGGTCCTGGGTAATATTTGCGAATGTACTTTCAACAATTGGCCACCGCGCGTAGGGTCCGGACTCATGGATTTTAGCTTTTGGTAGTGATAAGGCTAAAATCCATTTTAGTCCGGACACTGTAAACACACCCTCAGTATGACTGATATGTTTAAGAAAACTTTCACAATGTGACACATTTCGACTAATGTATGAAAACATTAATCTTAAATGCTTAATCCATAAATATTATTCTATCTCACAGTTCTGATATAATAAATAAATTTAGTAATACTTATGGAACAACGATTATATAACCAGTTATAACCATAGTTTTCAAATTAACCTAAGTAAAAACTACTATGTGAGAAAAACTTACGCCTAATAGTTAAATGAAAGGAAGATAAACGTATTCGCTGATTAAAAGAAAACAAAATTAATGGAATTAGAGAATCAACTACATGCAAATATTTATTGTGTCAATGTGCCAGATAGTTTACATTCCTGGTGTAAACAAACAAAATGTAAATAGAAACATTTTGACTAAAATCAATTAAGTATAAGATAAGAAATATAAATTACATAAATGCTTGAAATAAATGGAGATAATGAAGTGAAAATCGATCTTAAATATTTTATTTTTTTTTACAATCTAAGACACCAAACAAATAATGTATTGGCATCCAAGACGTCGTTTCAGAGATATGCAATGTACCAGACCTGGGATTTAACTTCAAAACTTTAAAAATATGCAATGCTTTGATTTTAAAGAAATTAAAGTATGTTCTAACTGTTCTCCTCGGGCCTTTTGGCCGATTGTTACAAACAAAGGCCTAGAAAGTGTGTCGTTCGCATGATTTTTTATGCTTAAAATGGTAAATTTAGCTAAGATCATCTTTATAAAAATGTTTGTTTGCGATACAAACTTTCCTCAGTGTGTGGAGGAACGTAGGAATTTGTTTTTATTTATTCTCTGTTAACGTTATACGCTTGTACTAAAAAATGAAAAGCTGAAAAAAAAATTTTTTTGTCACAATAATTATTGCTAAAAAGAATTTTGGGACGGGGTATTTAACAGTTTTTATAAGGACGGTCTTATTAAGTCCTTATGAAACGACGTTCAAATCATACTAAATAACATCAAATGTACTTTTCTTGCGTTCTTGTCAAATGCCATCTATTGATCAATTGAAAAAAAATGCTAACCAACTGATCGTAAATTTGCTATCACACTAAAGTGAAACAGAAAAGTAAGCATATTTTATGCTCTAACCATTAAATACTTCGAAGAGATTTATTTTATCTTACGGCTATGTAAACTTTCCATAAATTACTGGAAATGTAATCTCTTATATGACTGTGACAGACATGCAACTTAATATTAATTAGAACCTTTCTAACCCGAACTTGCTTGGACTGACAAAAATGTTCGGATTTGTGAGGTTTTCGGATAAGAGAGGTTTCTGGATAAGAGAGGTTTCCGGATAAGAGAGGTTTTCGGATAAACCTTTCCATAAACCTTTAAAATATAACAGAAAAAGTCTGCACATTGTGCTATGTTTCAATAAAGCGATGATACAACGACGCAGTTTGTTTAAATTGCGCAGAGAACTTTCTTGAACCGCAAAAAAGTTCTCCAATCGCGTTATTAATCATTAAAGTTCAAATAAAATTGAACACGCTTATAATTATGATGAGAGGGAAAAAAACTTCATTGACACTCAACCGAACAAGATAACAGTGTTTGAAATTCAAATTCTGCTTATTAGGTGTACAAATTGAATAATCAATCGTTCCTGTATAGATTTATTGTGCTTTTCAAGCAGATTAATTGACTTGTCAATGTTCTTTGTTGAGCAAATAAAACAGAAATTGGTTCGTATTATCATATCACTGAATTTAATTAATGAGAGACAAACATTACTTGTTAAAATGAACAATGATTGATAGAAGTCTACACAAATATATTTCTTAATGCCTCATCACGCTGGATAATTTGTTTAAGCAATTATTTTTTAACAATAATCATTTTTGTATTTCGGCCAAAAACAGGTCCGGTTTCTTCACCCAAAGTGTACTTTAAGTCGGTCCCGTACTTTCTATACACGAGCTTTTATTTTAAAGAAAGTTGTTGTACAAAAATCATATTTAATCAATCGATTTATTTTCTACTTTGTCATCGCGGGAAAAAAACAACGTGCATTTCAATTTATATTTACAACGAAATTATAATTAAGTTCTTAAAGCACAAAACACTAATTCATATCCTAGCAACGTTAATATTGATATTTCTAGATTGATTATCTCAGTTCGAGGTCATTTAATTGTCAACAAAAACTGGAAAATTACTTTAAGTATTGTTTTGTATGAAACAACCCTGTTTAGTGTTGGAGGCATAATCGTAATTTTTCACGATACGAACCTAACAGAAAATATACGTTTAAACGTAATTTGCATTTTCGATTTCAACAAAGACGATAAGTACCATAAAATGTACTCATATAGTGCATTGTAACTCTATGCTGACGACCAAAGATAAGTATAGCGACGACCTGACGACAACAACAGGTCATTGGAAACTGCCGCCACTCGCTCGGCGCGCATGGATTTTTATGCGAACCTAGGTACTACGTTAATCTTCACCAGCCATGCAATTGTTAAACTAGTTCTCGTTTCAAGTTGCAGTGCAAGTCTATGTAAGTTCTGTTTCCATGAGTACTTTCAGTACTTTGATTTTAACTTAAATGCGTTATATATTTTAGAGCATCTATATCTATGCATTGAACAGACACCGCCTTGTTGTACAACGAGAAATCAAGTCTTGTATAAAACTATATTAACTAGGCGAGCATGGTTACTAAAAAAACAGCATTTACTCTTGAAATACATTTTCAGCGATTTCAAACACTTTTTATGCCCCAAGCATCAAATGATACGGGGCATTTAGTGATTGCCTTGTCTGTCCGTCCGTACGAGCATAAGTCAAGCTGCCGGCGGGGCATATATTGTATATACATGTCTAATCTATGACTGGTTTAAATTGTAAGTTTCTATTGACTCATAGGTCCATAGGTCGGGTGTATTTATGTACATGTACATACATTTTTGCACATGTGAAGCGTCACCGTAAGAAAACAATATTCAATCAAGTTCAATACTGTAAAGATAAATAAAACAATGTCACGTATACGTACATCGGTCTACATTGATTTTAACTCGTTTATATCTGAATAATGTTAGTACTGTAAGTGTTTGTTTGTTTATTTGTCATATATTTGCATCAGGAAGTAGAATTACTGTCATCGTAGATTACATCCCATTATCTTTGAAGTAATCGTACATTTTTGTTTACGATCTTTTTAAGTGCTAGTTCAGGCTTTATCGGACATTTTTATGACATTATGAGCATAGTTCACTAAGAACGAATTGTTTACTGTTGTTTACTTGTCTAGTCAATGGATTAGTATAATCTGCTGGTTTTAGTAATGATGTCATAAATATTATTTCAGAGATCCTCGTTACTTCATAACAAAGTCTAAAAAGATTTATCACAGTGAATAACTAATCTTGAAAATTAAGTCGGAGACAAAGCACTGGTAGGTTATTCAGGTAAGAAAAATGAGCTTATCTTTTGTGAAAAATGTACGTAGATGTTTGTCTTAAGTTTTTCCGCAATGTCGGGAAGTAAAGTTATCAGAGGCTACCAATGAAATTGAAATGATAATAAGTTAATTTATCTTTTCGAAGAATATGTCTCATCCTCGATAGATATAGTAAATACATTTTATTTGAACCCGGATAAAGACACCTGAATAAAGGTCACATTGAGAACATTGTCTTAAAGACAGAAATGACACGAAGGTCATAAAGTACTGAAATCTATTGACTACTGAATCTATCGATTACTGAAGCTATTGACTACTGAATCTATTCAGGTTTTCTATTACAATCATGCAATTCTAAAAAAATAAATTTGCATTTTACTTGGTCGCGGCCGTGATTCAGTGGCTAGCGCAATGCAACCCAGCAATCCGGGTTCAAATCCCATTCGCGGCAGGTCATACTCAAATATACTTACTTGTTGAAATGAGGCGGTCGCCAATAACAAAATAACAAATTATCATTGCATTGCAGCCAATGTCGTAGAGCACCGAAATATCCCGACTGAATAATTCGGGTTATCTATTTGTTGTTAATGGCACAGGTTTTTAAATACTTATCAACATTTAAGAAGTAATATATACAAAAATGGCAGCTAATTCTTTTCTTTCTTGAAAGCGATACTTCGGTCACAAATCACATGGTTACTTAGGTGATGTTGACAGCTGATTTAATAATTAATTTCTAGCTGAGTGACTGATTTAAATCAATTAGTTGAACCAATTATGAACGTTACCATTCATTCAATTGCTGTAAAGAATTAAGTAAACTTCAAACATTGTCTACATTGTAAGACTATTTGCTAACCAGAAGTACTTCATGAGTTTTAGTTCAAAACAACAAACAGACTTTTAATTTCGTAAATATAGATTTTCTGTAATAGGATAGTTTTCAAACCACACCTCTTTCTAGCGGACAATAACACTGTTAATTGGTATAACTTTATTAAGGAGACCTTCGATAATTAAATTCAAAAATAGATCAAGGTGATCTTAAAATGTCAAAGTAGTTTTGAAAGAATGAGCGTCTTTTTAAGCTGAAATTTAATAACAACTCAGCGAGCGATAGAATGAATAGAATCTAAAACAGTAACGTATGGAGTGCATTGAACTATAATGATAACATTATAATATATACTATTTTATAATAATTACTCAGAGCTTAATCAGGGTAAACGACCGTAGGACAGTGATGTTAGCTTAAATAGAAAACATTATATATATATATGTATACTACGCGTAAAATGTCTGGTTATCCGACCGAGCCCCCACCCCTACCTACCCTAGACTATAATATTAAGTCAGAGGAACAGTACATCCATTTTCTCACATTCAGCAATAAAAAGCGCCGACCTATCTACAACATTTCAAATGAACCTATACCCAGTAACAAGTAATTTTTATGCACAAGTATTTACGTCTGGTTTAATGCTTACTTCGAAATGACATGGTTTCTACCATATAATATTATACATTGGTAGGTACAAAATACCATGTAGGATTTCTTCCATCAACTTAATATTTCTTCCATCAACTTAATATATAAACATTTTAGATTACACGTATCTAGTAAATGAGAAGAATGTTAGGTTACATTACCAACTGAAGACAATAAGGGAAATAATCTCTGATTTGATTTTTTATAGCTATTTTTTAATACCCGACGGTTTTCAATATCATATTTTATCTCGATAATGCTTCATGAGACTATCTCAATACTAAATCAGATGTTTCTGGTCTGAAAAGTAGTTTTAATGACGATTTTTTACGTCTAAACAAGTCATGATGTCTTTTTGAAACACAGTGTCCACTTCAGGTGACCTTGACCTTTGACCTACTGACCTGAAAATACACAGGTCCTGCAGAGGTTGTCATGAAAAGTCTAAGTGCTCAGCTGGGGTTTGACTAAACGGAAGATAGATGTGAAACTAACATATGAACTTTGATGAATGTAGGTGGAACGTTTTGGTTTTATAGGCAAGGTTAAAGTTTGATACAAACGAACAGACAGAAAGCCATAATCAATATGCCCCGTATCGATAGATCGGGGTCATATCGTTTTTGGCCTGTCTGTTTGTAATAATTTAATTATTAAATAGTAAATTAAACAATTTGTATACTTCATAAATTCATCACAAAATCCAACTTGAAGCTCGGTCTATTAATTTCGTTTTAACTAGACAATACTAAATCAATGTTATACATTTTAATATTTATTACAACGAAAAAATGTCGTGTTGACCTCGTAACACTAGTTGGCACCCTGTCCAGTTATTTCCCGATCCTGTGCTTACGAGAAAATAGTGTTTACTGCTGGATTGTCGGACTTGAATTGCGAAACGAATAGAGTAGACGCTTAATGGGAAGTCAAGACTCTACCATACGTTACAACAAGGCCTATAATCACGTGGTATATTGTTTTGAAATTTGAACTTGTTCCCCTTTAGTTCCACGGCTTTTAACTGTCCATTTCAAATTTCTCTGCAGGGTCTATAGACAAACTACGGCAGTAACAATGCTAATTTTGGTACCGATGGATTCAGAAAATTGTTGGCTGGAACATGGGCTACATGAGAAACTCGAAACATTTAAACTTTCGACGAAAAAAGACGAAACATACGAATTACCTTCGAACTCCTGGGCGCAGCCATTGTAACGCGATCAAAACAATATACCACGTGATTATAGGCCTTGTTACAAGGCACTACAATATGTACACACTTTGGGACCAAATCATTCGTAGAATCGCATTGTCAGTCGATCAAAGTATAAGTAAACAAACAAGTACTGAAACAATTTCCTCCTGTTTTCCGTAAGGCATTGTGGTCGTGAATAGCTTACTTCCGGTGACCTTGGCAATATTGCGGGAAGGGAATGTACTGTAACAATTTGCAATAATCAACAATTTGATCACTTGATAAAGAATTACAGGTCACATATATACGAGTATGTCTTTATCAATCAGAGTAGGTGTGAATATTATCTTTTTTACACAACTGACATGTGCGTTGAAAGTTATTGGAAATTAAGGTGGCGCAGAGGACGATGCAGGGGATCCTGTTGGTATTGCAAATAAGACATGAACTCGACTTTGGAATATTCTGAGGCAGTTGTAGCACGGGTTTATGTTTCTAGGGCATTTAAACATGTCATCTGAACTCTATAACAAATGTGGTCACATAATTTATGGAGCAGAAAACATCGACTGGAACGCTAAATAACTTGCGTCATTAGCTCAAATACTTCTGCTTCCCACTTACAATTCCAATGTAATTAAACCGATTGAACTTACAGATCACGTTGAAAAAGTATAGAAACCGAATATACTACGTGACAAGAAATTACCAGCCCATGTGAGTATTTGCTCAACCATTTGTAAAGCTGAACATGATGTGTCTTGCAGCTTGGTGGCATAATTGTTACAGAATCAGTACTTTGTTCTTGTAGCGCAAACAGAAGTAGGAAGAAATAACGCCCATGTTATAGTAACACACGAGCTTATGTACTCATATCACCCGTTGTCAGTACATTGCTGAACCCAAATTGTCGTATTTATAAGCTGCCCATGTAAACTACATTGTACTCATGCCTACATAATTTTCGCTCAAATTACGGTCTGTAAACAATACAAAAGCGAATGATACATATGAGACAATTGTTTGACTAAATAAAACATTCAAAACGTCAATCCTGGTCTTTATCTTTACTCGGAAAACCCAAAGCTAGCTAACTGCAATTCGATATTTTTACACAAAGGCCTGTACATTCTCCATAATTTTGGAAAAACTTACCATGCTGACATGCAATATGGGTGCTCACAACGAGGTTCCTCTCAACGTTTTTACCGAAGGATAAATTACACTCGTTCTGAGTTAAACCACAGGTGGCAGTATCAGTGTTTGATCCACAAATGATGCAAAAAAAATCCCGTCAATGATCTTATATTAGTGACGGGATTTTGTTGTGAACCAAACACTGATACAGCCACCTGTGAGTTAAACGGGCGTGATATTGATAAAAGTTCATGCGAGCTGTATTCGACGATGCGCATGCTTTTTTCCGTATACAGCTTCCCAATTTAAAGTGTGCCATTCACCGAATAGAGCAACACCGAAGAGCTGTATTTAAAAGGATCCCTATAGGGTACATTTATATTTTAATTTATGTGAAAACAATGGCGTATTTGAAATTCTTGCACAGTTCAAATGATTACGTGCAGAATAAAATAATTCAATTTAGCTTAGTGAAGATAAGAAAACGATTTACTGACTGTACAAAAACGACGTAAAAGTGTGTGTACTTAAGGGTTGAGCAGTAGCTGATGTTTTACATATACTGTATATATACTCGACTAAAGCACTGTAAGTATTCTCTGGGTCATGTTCAAACACCCATCTACAGATCATAAGAGAGAAATATATGCATATGACGCCAATATGATAAGCCCACGTTATTCTGTCTACAGGATCATAAAAAATCAAATCAAATCCATGACGTCACTAGCTTCATGTAATTCGTAATACATATTATAATGCACGTATTACATTTTGATACAGGTCTTGTCGAGAAGTTCACATAAAGGCCACCAGGTGTCGCCATATTCCTTCATGTTAGGTCATGTGATTTTTCTCTGGGTGTAAATAATTAATGGTTAGTTCAAGCTGTAAAAACACGTACTTCCGGAAAATTCTCTCGCGTTATTTGATTAATTTCAAGATTTTTCAATGAAAAATACGTACGTCATAAAAATTTAATAAGCAGGTTGACTTCGTGCATACGACTCCTTGTTGAAGAGTAGCCAATGATACTTAATGTCTGGTAGCATTGTTTTCCAACCTTGTTTGTGACGCATGTATTAGCAGTGGTAGGGGCATGTCCAGAATTGGAACATACGGTAAGCAAAGGGTAAAGCTTTAAGAATGCAACCAGAGGCATTTTTTTCAAAGCTGCCCTTATAGCTAGTTTATGTGTTATATTTTGTTCATATTTCATGTTGTTTATGATGTTAATTGTGAGGTTTTTCACCATCGGTGCATTTATATAATTTAACACAAACTCAATTTTCGATGAAAGCGTATGATTCGAGATCATAACAAGAAACATGTTGTTGTAAGATTGTCGTGTTGTAGGACGTTGGGTCATCAAAAATAAATCCAAGAATATGCTTATGTTTGGTGATGAACACCAGTCGTAGATACAAATATAAGCTATCAATTATTATCTGTTTCACCATGTTTTGTAAATGATATCGTGGTGATCTAAAACGACCGATCGTTTGGTGAAGCACCGGTTAGCGTACAACAAATCATATAAATGAACTAATGATTAAATACTTCACAGTGTGAATAAACAAAAGTAAATTCTTCATTAATTCCACTTGGAAGTACTGAAAGTGTTATGTCAATCTTAAAAACGTTACACTTACGTCAATCATATCGATCTAAACCGGTTATTGTTTTTAAAACTGCTTTGACTAGAAACGTCCGGCAAATACCATTGCACTATTTAGACGAATGCCAAAACTAAAAACTCCATTGCATTTCATGGAACACAGACGTGTTTATTAAAGTATTCACTGTATGATTGTCGTCTGAAAACATAAAAATATAAAGTCCGACTGCGGCCATGAAGAGTCAATCTTGAATTATCAAAAATATGCTTCGGAAGCAATAAGTTTTAAACAGAAAAAATAGCAAAATACATGCACTATGTATACAAGTCATGTGCTTTCTCATCAAGAATGAAGGTATAGCTATACAACTTGTAAATTAGAAATATTGTAATTTAATGTTTCGAAAAATAACTTCTCCTATAATTGTGACACACAGTTTTGTTTGTACTTGAGAGAGTTCCGGATTTGAGAGGTTTCTGGGTTTTAAGGGGTTCCGGATTTGAGAGGTTTCTGGGTTTTAAGGGGTTCCGGATTTGAGAGGTTTCTGGGTTTTAATGGGTTCCGGATTTGAGAGGTTTCTGGGTTTTAAGGGGTTCCGGATTTGAGAGGTTTCTGGGTTTTAAGGGGTTCCGGATTTGAGAGGTTTCTGGGTTTTAAGGGGTTCCGGATTTGAGAGGTTTCTGGGTTTTAAGGGGTTCCGGATTTGAGAGGTTTCTGGGTTTTAAGGGGTTCCGGATTGGACGGGTTTCTGGGTTTTAAGGGGTTCCGGATTTGAGAGGTTTCTGGGTTTTAAGGGGTTCCGGATTGGACGGGTTCACATCAAAGAGAGGTTTCTAGTACTTGCGATCAACCGTACCTGGTCTACGGAACCAAAGTGGGTAAAGGAACGGCGTTCATATAGAAACATGAGTATTTGCTTTAGGATCTATATATTTATTTCAAATATTTGTCTGGGGTTCGTTTACATTGTAAGTATTCTACTGGGCGGTTTGAACTATCATCGTTATTTTTAGTATATCTTAACAAAGATTAATACTTTGTAGCACAATATATAAACATTAACATGAATATAATTCATAAACACCACATTGGTGACTGTTTACTCGAGCTTTGACCTGAAATGAAAATAAACTAAACAGACTTAATAATGAATGGTTAATTTACTTACTCGGTGATGTTATGGTGGAATTTTTTTGCCATTCAGTTTTACTTAGGTTGAACGTTTTGTAGGTCAAAATTTCAAAACTTATAAAATGAGTATAATGAAGTTCCATTCATAAAATATGACGAATTTTCGTTGGTACTTGAAACGCACACTTGAGACAGGAAGGTAGGACTCTTTTG
This sequence comes from Lutraria lutraria, assembly GCA_964023205.1. Lineage (NCBI taxonomy): Eukaryota > Metazoa > Mollusca > Bivalvia > Venerida > Mactridae > Lutraria > Lutraria lutraria. Next base: position 29,278,902 of record OZ026833.1, read on the forward strand.
AAGAGAATTAAATATACTTTCATAATTTGTTACATATGATTAATACTTCGGTCATTCAACTCACAAATCTCTGTTATGTCTTTGATAGAATCGGAAACAACTCCGTAATTGAGTGAAACACGAGAATCTGTTAATTTCTAGGACAAGACATAATTGGATACTAGTCTATGAGGTCGTTCAACTTAAATAATTTAATATTCATGACGTAGCCTAGACAATTCTGAATAATCATTTTATGAAAATGTGAGATTTTGTGTATCAAAATGTTTTTTTACTCTGATTCCCCGCTCTATGGTGGCTGTACCAAAAAAGTCTCTATGAAGTGTAAATGTCAACAGAGGACCAGTTTGGATGTAAATAATATTTTTCTTTTATGAGTATCTTATTGTTTTAAAATTATCAGTCTGAATAATATATTCCTCTCCATATACAATTATGAAGCTTGCCATTTGCTGGTCACCACGTCTGTCGTTTTTAATCATCACATATCAATTCGTGTTGCCATGTTTTGAAATAAAAGGACATTACAATCTCTTTTCAGATTAATGGTATCTTTTCAAGCAATATATTGTATGCTAGACAACAATGATACGTTTCTATCATGATAGACTGTAAGAAACCGCATTTACGAACATATTCTTAGTGTGGTGATACTCGAGTCATTGGGTGTTTCGGCTTTTTATCATACTTGCCTCATAGCCAAAACGACACCATTTCATGATAGAAATGTCTGTTTTCTTCAACAGACGTGTATCAAAAGTTATATTTTATGTTTACATTATACATGTAAAATTAATGTTAACATAATTATCATAATACATACGTACATAGATATCTGCTCTCTGGAGACTCGTAGTCGAACAAAGATTCATGGACAAACTTGTTTTAATGTATTAAGTGTAAATTGAATACTAGTAATAAGTTCATATACCACATTAGCTTCATTCATTGGTTAGAACCAAAGCTTTACATGGGCTGAATTTGCGTTTTTCTCCGTCAAGAACATAGCAAACATTTTGCACAGTGCACGCCTAGTATGCACTAATGGTGTGGAAAATATTTGACTTTAACTACGAGTACTACAAACATTCATTGAAATATGAAGTGACTGGTACCTTGACATATAAATTTTAAAGCCATTTATTCATACAGAGAAATAAAAAAGCACAAATGATCACGTACGGTAGATAATGATTTATGAACCTGGATGACGGTTGTAGACGATGATAATTTGCTGGATCAAAGACCTGATTGTACTACAGCAGTGGATGACGTAAAGACGGGGCGTGCTACATAACAACGTATCTTATACAATATTTGCGTACGTGTTTCAAGCTCTGGTTGGGGGGATAATAAAACATGGTTTAATTAATTACTGAAGATGGTCGTAAATTGACTTGAAAAGCGTGCTTATTGTGTAAATCAGATATATTAAAAAGGTCCCAGGTGTAATTTGTGTAACATTTATACAGATATCACCAGGTTAAAGTTAATTCTTATATATATTTGCCTACTTAATAATGTTCAAGGTTCGTGCATGTACATCAATGATAATTTTTAATATTTTGTCATATGATCAAACAAATAGATTTTATACTTCAGGGCAACGCCCAAATAATGAGCCACTTATGTATAAAAATACAGGCAAACCCTGCACTGAAGACCACCTGTGAATACACGTGGCATTAAGGACGTTTGCTACAGATTTCACATAGACATATAGGCAGAATGAAAACTGTTTCACTGATTTTTTTAAAAACTTAGCATGGTCAAAGCATATGATAACTGAAACATTTTAAGCGAAAAGAATTTTGGGGTCACAGATCTCATTGTCATCTTTGCTAAGACGTGCCTGCGAAATGAGCACCAGGTTAATTATTTTTGTTTTCTGAAATTCTCATTTACATGTATCTTCATTGTTTCGCGACTTTCTTTCTAATAAGCACGTACAGTTTTAAAGGGGCTATAAAGGTGATACCCAATCCCGTTGAAGGTTCAATGTTCTAAGTACAAATATATAGTATTATTGCCCTGATGAGTCGAAGGACGAAACCGGTTGTCTCATTAAAATATATATATCATACCTTTTTTCATCATTAATTTACTTGACTCGGACAATTTTTATCGTTTTATATATAATTATATCTACACAGAGTACTTGGTGATAGTCGAATTCTACACCCAGTCACCCATAACCTTTAAATGGTCATTCTTTTAGAAAGTTGAACAAAGTGTAAAATAACTTATGACGTCATCATTGTAAAATTTGAATTTATTGAATGATTCTTAAATGGCAATAATCTGACCGTTAAAACTTTTTAATTGAAAGATTTACAAAGAAGAAATCAATCATCTTAATTCATTTACAACAAGACATCGCACTACAGCGACAACGGTTTGTTTATTTGCTAAAATCAAAATATATGAATGGAAAATATTTGTTTGCAAAATAAATCCATTTAATTCAGATAGAAAGCGTCTCTAAGTATCTATTGATGAAAGCTTATCTACCATTTAGCAGAACGATCAACATTGATAATGTCAAAGCGTGCAATGAAAATGTTTTGTATGTAAACATCGCGTCCATGAAAACCCCTCTCCCCACAATACACCCATTAACTCACGTATTGTGAAATAAAAAAAACAAAAATTATTAAACAAGATCAATGTGTGTGACGCACAGCGGATCATTAGAGTACGCTTAGCTTTGTTTACGAATAATATCGTGTTATCTATCACCTCCTTTTGGAGCACATACATGATATTATATTTTTATTTTTATTGGAAACTGAACACTCTGCGCGCATGGATTTTGATGCAAACCGAAGTACTACCTTTTTTTACATCCGCCATGCAATTTTTAAACTAGTTCCAGTTCCATGTTGCAGTGTTCAGTGTCCATGAGTACTTTCAGTACTTTGATTATTATTACAGGTGCGTGGTGACCGATCATAATTAAAGGAATAATTGCTTTATCTACTTCATTCGGAAATCATCTAATTCTAAACATGCTTTCCTCTTTCGTGTACAAGTAAATTTTTTCTAAGAATTCCTTCTCAACCCGATGTTTTCCGTGTCCGGACAAGTCCGTATTCGAGAAGTTACGGCTTTTAGTCTTAATTGTTATAGTGCATAATTGTATTACTTCTTTCAAAGTTGTGTATCATGCAATCATTCTTGCGAACATTAAAACATTGTCGTGGATTGTCGCATTGCTGCTGACAAAAATAATCGCCTGTTGGAGTTCCTGCTGACTTCTCTTGGTTTGCGTCATATTCCGATTATCAATGACGTCATTGTATCAACCTCTATCAATATAACACAAGAAATCTATCGTTATCTATTAAAAAAATATCTAAAAAGAAATCCAAAAAGATCATAAACAAGTAAATGTTATTTTCTCTATATTATACTAAATTAATCTACATGATCTATATATAGAAATGTTTACTATCATATTTGTTGATGTCCCGACGTTTCTGCCTGATTCCGTCATAAAGACACCTAGCCTACGTTAATATCATACAATACATATAAAATACATCAATATTGACAAGATATATTCAAAAATTGGTCAATTTCAGTCAAGGATTCCTTTTGTAAGTTATTTCCGTCTCAATTACTTTTAAAATGAATATTTTGTTACCAGATTATAAAATTAGAAATTACAAAAAGAATTTAAGACACGAGATACGTAGATAAAGAATTAATTACCGAAAATCGAAGGACTTGATTTGACATTACGTCCAGAAAACATGATGTTTACGCGATAAGTCATAAAATAAATTGTTTCGAACTTGCATACTTTTAAATGTTTTATTTTTATATAGAAAACTTACCATTAAATAAGACGCAATGACATTGTAAGTACGTAGGCTATTTAATTCTAAATAAAGCTTATTCGTAAAAACAGAAAATGACGATACGCTCTGATTTAAGAAAATTGTGTCATTCAAAATGTTGAAGTGTCCTTAACATTATTCTCAATTAAATTGTTAACATTCCTTAGTCACAAAGGTAGGCGGTATGGATAAAATCCCCTAAATGCTTAATCGAATGTATATATATTGATTTTGGTATAAAGATACCAGAAATAATATCATTTGCTACTTTGATGGGCTACCAAAACATGATGGTATGTTAAGAATTGCTTCAATGTTATCATAAAACGGTAACTTGCATCAAATGTTATCAAAAGTTCACGTATTAAAAAAGGCAAAAATCATTAGGCTAAAATGCTGTTTTTCCACTAACATCCCCGAAAACATAGTGTCGGTAGGTTTTCTTTCAAGTTCGTGTGCGGAGATAAAGTTCACATGACAAAGAAGGTATCGGCATGAAAAAGTAGATCGAGATCGAAATGAAAGTACTCACTGTGAGTTGAAGATAATGCAGGAAGTTTCTATGTATGACCCCCCAAAAATAAATATTTTAAAATGGATACATTTTTACGGCGAATGTAGATAACGGAAGTAGTACTCAGGTCCGCATAAAAAATTCATGCGCCAAGCGAGTGATGGCCTAGTGGAGTTGAACAAAATTCAACTCACAAAAAGTCTAGGGCCGGTAGAAAACACTACGGTCGGCTGGTTAAGTAGAAATCAAGAAGTCAGTTTATTTCACACGTCTTACTGTGAACGATATCGATGTATTGCCATACATTCATGAACATTCCGTAAGATGGTACAATAAGCGACATTATTCACCATCCGGTCAAACAATGATTACATGTATATTTGTATTGTCTTTATTACCTCCAATGTTGGAGAGCAACCATAAAGTGAACACGAAACTAGTACTTACAAAACATGCAATCAACAGTCAACACAATTATAACAAACAGTTACAGATATAAATGAACATGAGACATTAGCTAGATCACATATACATAAAAAAATTATAATATTATACTCATTTACACATATACTCATATACACATATAGTCATATATTCATAAATAAACAAAAGGGCTGAGAATTATAACTTACATACCGACAAGCTTGTTGTAGAAGCACCCGGTGCCTGTTGGTAAATAGTAACAATATTACTGAATATTCTTGAAAAAACTATTATTTTTTTCTAAATTAAAGCATTTAATTTTCAATGTCTTGATTAAGATAATTGTGTCTATAAAATAGGCCACAGTAAAACGGTACATTATGAAACAACCTACAAAACTGTTGTAGTGGCACCTCATATTGTACCGAAGAAAGAGTAGACAAGTCTGTTGTTATATGGAACAACATGAAAAAATACATTTGATGGCCATTTGAAAACAATTATTCAACTAATTTTCTATCAGTTGCCATCTTTCTAAACCATCTAAACCACTCCCCAGAACGTGCAACTTGCATTTGCTTTTTACCTTCTAAATACGTTCACTGCTCATATGTTAAGCACATTTAGGTTCAATAGTTTACGCAGTCATGATACTGACAGTTTTATTTAAAACACACACGTCACTAACTCTCGGTATGATGAAAAGTGCATAATTCATAAAATATTCTGGCGCCTCAACCCTAAATGTATTTGCTTAAACAAAAGGATATAAGGAGTTTAAGTAAATGTCAATAATTTATCTTATGCTAAAATCTAAAAGTTATTATTTGAATTTAATAGATAAACGATATCAAGAATTAAATATTCATAGACTTTGACAATGCTTAAAGCTGGATAAGGCCACAAGAATTGCCATGTTTAAGATTACCCGACCGACACTTTTTTCCGATCCTGGCCCTTAATTTTCGAACAGCAAAGTCCAAAGTACGAAAATATTAGGGACGAATAGCCGAATTACTAAAGGCGTGTTTAGAGAAAATATGGGAAAATACAATCTGCATACCTTATTTTTGGTCAAATGTAACCGTAAACAGCATTATTCTTTTAGCCTAAAAACTGAAGAGTCATTTAAATGAACTGCTTGCCGACGTTCCCTAAATATGGAAATGTTTCGATCAATCTAGAAAGATAGATGTATTGATCTTACATTGAAAACAAGATTAAAATTAATGAGTTTGGGGTAGGGCTAGGAAGTGATCTCGGTTCTCAATTTACTGTTCTCTTTGTCTATAGATACGTGAATATTACTAAAATAGCAGTAATACAATACACTCCTTTTGATAATTTTGTAAAATGAAACAGCCTGCTGTTAAAATGATGGGACGCTACAATACCAGTTTCGATAATACAAATTAACAAAGCCGGGACTCTCTGCAATAATTTCCTCGTGGTATTTCCAACTGGTAATAGTTTTATTTAAATATCAATAAAGCAAGAAAGAGTGTATAGAATTCCATTAGAACAATATACATCTATTTTATGGCTATCAATGGTATCTGCGTTTATTTTTCGTCAAATCATGTTTCTGGAATTATTTCATTGGTTGTCACGAAAGTACTCTGATTATAGGGAAGTTTAAGAGCCAAAAATTCCGAAATTTTCAAAAGCACACAAGCAGTTCTTTTTTCTCCATATTTTACTTCCGGTATAGAAAACATCTTGTATCTATACTTCCGGTGCCACATCCGAAAAGATGGCGCTCGTCGAAAATACGACTTCCGTTCAGTCTTGGATGTAATATTAGAATATGACGATTAGCTTGTTGCACCTGGGGAAAGAATTTCTAGTTCTTAGAACGCATTATTCAGACGACAATGTTCGGTGACTCATGGAGTGGCTGATTTTTTGGCGCACATGATCTTAATATTGCTAGCAAAGACGTAAATGTTTATAGAATGTGACCTGATCATCGATTGTTTAAAAGTACTCAAACTTGAGGATTATAATGTAAGGCAATTGTTAGATTTTACTTCGCAACACTCTCAGAGCACTAATCTATGTTTTGTATGTAAATCTGTGTTTTTTATTCTTCGTTCAAAAGCCTCTTTAAATGGTATTTAATATTTGCCATTAGCAGTCGATAGTACAAATACACTAGTTATGTAAATTATGTGTTATCAAACAATTTGACATGAATAAATTATCGTTAAATTACAAGTTCAATCTAGGTTGAAATCCATCACAAAAATATTGAGTACTGTTTTAAGTCTGCGCAAATAAATAAAGCTATTTTAATCCACACGTAAAGATAATAGACATTTCACTTGCATTGTACAAATAAACAAAATATACATCAATAAATGTATGTTTTTACAGCATGAATCTTATGTTTTGACTGGAATTTTATCTCTCTAAGTTAAAATATGTTTTTCTCAGGGGTTTTCCGTCGCACCAAAAGCCAGGGTCGTTCGGAGATCTTTTCAACTTTAAAGAGACATACCCTACAACTGACAAACATTCTGTGAAAGTGTACAAATGTGCTAGATGTACATATAAAACAATATATAATGGATAATTGCAAGAACAACATGGGTCGTCAAATGGCTAGTTTAGGTACAAGCCGCAAAAATTAGCTATGAATAATAAATTGCTTCCACCCAAAAATTGTACAACAAATTCAAAAGATTTTCCGATCTTTTATGGAAACTTACGGGCATGCACATTTCAAAGAAGAGATAAATTTTTAATTTGCTGATTGTTGACATACTAATTCTCTGACGACTACATGGCATTACCATAACCATAACATGTCACAAATACATATTTTTGTGATTCTATTTTTAATTGGATGAATTTTTGGCTGAAACTTTCTCCGTCGGCGATTTAATTTATCATCATTTTGCCTTGATTCTAGAAGCACCAAGTTGTAGGGTATGCCCCTTTAACAGTGGAGGAATACTTCGGACCTACACCTTGGTAGGACCGTCTACCTTCCATAAGCTATTTGGACATTTCTCTGGTTTAGTTTAAGTACAACTAGCTATAGAATTCTGCTCAACTTGTGCGAATGCAAAAGTAGTCCCAAGTTGTTCGGTTTGGCATGAGCATTTGTATTCATAGTACTGTATTTGATAAATAGAATACAAAAACGAATTTAGTTTTTTTAAGGAAATTTGAACTCTAATCATCTTTAAAGTAAGACAAGCCACTACGTTAATGGACAAGAAAATTTGGTGCGCCGTATAAGTATCACATTTTTGTAACTTAGATGTTTATTATATTAGGACAGAAATATAAACCTGTATAAAAGATACTTATGGTAAATAGTTCGCAATTTTTTTCACTTTTTTTTCCTTAAAATAAATCTTTCGTGCGTTTGAGGCCATAAGTATCCATAAAAGTTTCGTAATACCGAGACTGTTTCCATTATTTTTTCGATTTCACAGTTAGACACTTCATGGTCGGCATAAAAACAGGGAAAGTGCGAGTAACCGGAAACAAGACCACCTTTTCTGACATTTTCGGTCTTTAATAACAGTCGTAACTACTCGGGCTTTTCCGTAACTGAGAAATACGCTTTCTTTGGACAAACGCCGAGGAGTTACAATTAGGTCATTTATAACTTACCATTTATGAAACCGTCTGGGTGTAAGTATGGATAAAAATATTATATTACTACATGTATATACATTTGTATATGGGACACTTTTTGCATTACAAGTTCGCACCATTGTTGTGATTGTACTTTTCTGACCCCAGTATAAAAATCTGCACAATAGTGACTTGTTCACAATATTTCACATCGATACAATTGATCCATACTTTATACAAATTAACTCCTGGTTTAATGGCTCGCTGTGGTAGTTAAATTATATCTTAAACACTATTTTCTGAAGGTTTATAAGTATTTAGAATTCCCCTGTACACCTAATTAATCAACTATAAAATGTTAGAAGAAATAATCCTATTGAACGAGGGGGGTTTTGTAGTTGAAAGCTTTGAATAAGCTATGCATTGGTCAGCCATTGTGTGAATAATTGTATTAATTTTTAACTGAACCGATACACACTAGATAATTCTTTCTGGAGCAAATCGAACATTATTACCAAATAAATGACAAAAAACATCCCCGTACCGTCTTACTCATTTTTATTGATTTTGTCATAAAAAATGTTCTAGAATACAAATTAGGGGAATTTTGATAAATAATCAAAATCTGCCGAAAGATTGATTTCAAAATAATCAAAATGATCAATATTGCCAGATCATAATACATTTGTATTTACATTAATAATATCATTACACATGTCGCTGGATTTAGGAATGATGTACAAGGGGGGTATTTATTTATAACTTAGGCCAATTCATCTAGATCTACTCCATCGAAAAAATATCAGGTCCGAGCATGCAAAGGTATACACATTATTTAAAAAATAAAAAATAGGGGGTTTTCTAGTGTCATTTACAGTTGCGAAAATCATAATTTATACAACAAATTTAGCATTATTTCCTCTTTTACCTCGAAAAAATCAGAGATCTCAGCGAGTCACTTATGTGATAAACGGAAGTTAAAACCTAATAATAAAGATAGAAAGATAGAAATATGCACAGGCAATTAATTTTATCAGTAATGAGACACACGCGATAGCCGGACACAATTGCTTTCAAAACTAACTTCTGGAATATTTTACACGATGACATGTCGGTGCACATATTTGCATTCTCATACTCGAATACTAATTCTTAGAAAAAAAAATATTTTCAATGAAAAATCACGTTCATATCTTATTTCAAAGAGTGTTTACAAAGATAAGCGAATAATCATGCAAAGCGTCACAATAAATGTAAACAAAATAACACACAACATATCTTATCTATCAAAATAGTTCAATTTGTTTGTTCAAATTAATGAATTTCGGTTTAGTATTACCCGTAAATCAAGGAAAAACACCTTAAATACGATATCGTTTTCATTTGACTGTGTTGATAATTACATACGATTCTATCTAATTACCACTATTTACAATCCCGCTTTTCGTGTCAAAAATCATAAAATAATTCTTTAACAATGATAAATAAAGTGTTTATGTCCCTATAATACAACCAGTACAATAAATCATAATATTACAACTACATCTTAATTGAATTTTCTCCGTTAGTTCGATTAAAAACTCTATACACGGATATGCTTGTTTAGTGAGCTGCGCCGTAATTTGATTGGTTGGTTCATATCGGTATTGAGCAACGGTGAAATCTGATTGGTCGATTCATATCGGTCAAAAGCACAGGAGTGGAATGAGCATTAGTATATAAATCAAGCAGGTTTAACCGAGTCAAGTCATATAAGCGATCGACAAAGTACAGAGAACTACTGCAACGTGTTCTTACATTGATTATTGATAAATATTCAGTACAAATAGTTCTATTAAGGATTTCTTGTACGACAGTTTGATAAAACAGTTGAATAAAAAAGTTTTAAATCGGAGTTAAGAAGCAGTTTAAAATGGCAACAGTGAAGTTAAATCAGAAGCAAATACCTTTGCATGGACATGTAAGACGTCAAACGACGTGGATTCGTAACGAGGAGAAACTGAAACAATGGAGAAAGGCGACCACACATAATACACAAAAACATTCTCACAGAAGTTCTGGAGTTTCAAGTACAGAACGTAAGAGTGATGTTACAAGAAGCGGGCGATTGTCTGACGGAACAATTCATTCCAACTCGACCGGTTCATCGTCAGAACCAAGCCTGACCATCAGACGGTTACAGGACGTTGACGATATAGAACAGAAAGAATCTGTAGAAAAATGTTTAAAATGGATGGAAAGCTTACCAGACAAATTTTCAGGCATGCACATATTTGTGCAGCCATCGTCAGACATTGACCCGGTATCTTGAGGTAAACTTATACCTTTCAAAAACTTTCTTTTAGTGCCAAATATATTTCTGCAACGAATTGTTAGCGGAACTTACACGTGATGGCGATTCAGACGTTTATGAGAGATCTTGGAAACGGGAAAGATGCTAATTTGGTGTCTGTTGAAGTGTACGCATTTAAATCGAGGCTTTACGATGAATGGAACTTCTGCGTTCTTCGTGGGTAGAGATTTTGGGACCAGTTAACATTTGACTGAGCCGATACGATGCATTTTAAAGTGTTCATAAGCCTTGTGCTGTTCTGATAGCGGAACTTTTGAGTCCGGATTGAAATTCCCGAAGAAACTGATCTTTATACACACTGTGTCGGTGCAATCGTGGAATGCATTATTCCGTGTCATTTACAGAGGTGATTGGACTCTGTATATCAACCAAGCCGGTATAACATGGGACTATATTGACTAACCGCATATCGACCATTGGATTGTGTTGTTGTTGTTGTTGTTTTTCAGGGAAAAATACAATTGTGACTATTGTGTTAGTAAATTAATTATTTCTGATTATACCTAATTATGTTAATCATCTAATTAAGTAATTATCATGGTTAGTTAACTTTACGGTCATTAATCCAGAGTTTGTTCGTACAGTATAAAATTACAAAGTCATTAAGACCAACTATTGTTATTATAATGTTGATAATGTCATTGTGACTGTAATGTCAGAGAACCCCCAGGTTCCATAGTAGACTGTATCACGCAATGTTTGACATATCCTACATTGTATAGTCTAAAATAGGGAGATTTTCTGATAACCAGCCTATTCTTCCTATAATGTGGTGTATATTGTTCATTTATATTATTAATTTATCAGTCAGAAGGAGCTGTTTCAGCGGTATTTGTCTAGTTTTCGACCGCTTTATTTGAAACACTCGTGAGGCTATATTTTTAGTATTAAACAAACAAATTGTTAAGCAATATGAAAATTTGCATTTTTTGTTATTTGTTAGGTATTCATGTACTTGCATGCAGGTAAAATGATTTTAAACCAACTTTGATCTGTTTGTTTGAGTTTGACTGCAAACTGTTTTTAAATATGTTTGTTTTCCATTTACGGTATCGGAGCTGAAGTTTATGAGAATCGGGACGGATTAAACGCGGATTTATTCAATATGCGTCAATATTTTGGCACACGATTAAAAAACGAATTAATTACCGCTGTGTAATTGAATAATAACCTAATTTATGTTAATCCCGGATTAAATTTACAGGTATCTGTGGTAATAATGATTGATTTTGATTAACGTTTAGTAAGATTATTTCATGCTGAAAGAAACGGGGAATTTTTTCTTTAATATGTATAAATCTTATTGTCTGAGATTTTTTATGAATCATGCTATGACCGCGTCTCGAAAACAAAATTATCATTGTTTAATTATATCATTTGTAGTCTTTGAAGAATTATATATATATTATATTACATATACATGTATGGTCGATGGCTTTAAAAGTCTAGGGTTTATTTTGCTGATCTGTGATATATAGATATTATATGAGATTGTTTTATTTATATATTTATTGTGAATAAATTATTTATATAAATATATATAGAGAGATCTTATTAACACACATTTGTACGTATTGATAATATATGATATTATTGATAATAAGACGTTAATATATTTGTTTCTTACAGAAGACCATTTGCACATGGCCAAGAATTTTCCGCCATACTCTTTTTGTAATATTTAATGCTTGACTCATATTTTTTATCCAAACTAAAAAGTGAACTTAAGTTATCAAGTGCCTTTAGCTTAAAACCTAATAAAAAAGTAAAAATGACTGCACCAACCATCTAATGCACGGCCACACAAATGAACCATACTCGTTAACGGGGAGTGTAACCACGTTTTCAATTAACAAAACGATGTCTTTGCAGGCAAAGCACGGATTAATGCACCATATCTTAAGGTTGTATTGACTATTTAGCCTGAATTCTCTGTTCTACTTTGAACCTAAATACCCGGACTTTTGGGTACGGATGATGTATTCTTTATCCTTGGTCATTTCCTCTCGGAATTCCGCAACCATTTTTATAAAGCCGAAGTATGATTTGCATACGTTAGATTTTAAGGGCTACATATTCATATCAAAGTGTAGGCTTGTACGATATTTAACCACAGTAAGATACATATATTTATCAGGTTTAGTTTGTACTCCGATAATGTCTTAAAAATGACGTTAAAATGCTGAACGGTTTTGGATAAAACGTGTTAACTACATCAGACAGATAATTAAGAGTATTACCGCTATTACGTTCATTTCGATCTTATGTTTATTGGTGTAATAAACTATATCTTATGATGTAAATGTCTGTTTTAAGAACCACGGACGAATTAAATACTGCAAATGACGTATACGATGGGTTACCCAAAATTACGTTGACTTTCTTTATTGTGTAAGAGCTATTTAAGATATTTAGCCGGAATTTATACACAACCGAGAAAAAAATATAATAAATAAACGCAGAAATTTTCATGTTGACAGCTGTAGTTATCATTGAAATACAGGAATTTACATAAACACATCTCGGCTAATGTGGAGCACTCCGCAAATAATCACGCTAAACTTTGCCGTTCAATAGATATTATACAAAAGTCCACGTATTTTTGGATAGCCACTCGTATTCAGAAACAAACGTTGGCATCATAACTAAATTTTCGAGGTGATTTATATATATATAAAAAAACACCAGAACAAAACTAATACTACAGATGAATCTTTTTAAATTATAATAATAATTTCATGAATAGAATTCGACAATGTTTACACAGAGGATTTATGGACTAGTCTACGGTCCCGATTTGCCCGGTATCGAGGTAGAATTTGACAAGACGTTAAATCGTTCAAACAGAAGCGTTGTACCACAAAGCCATTATCAGTTCGATATGATCAAGTTTATTGACATCTTCAAGAAGATCAGTTGTTTTATTTACTTAAGAAAATGAATTGTTTGGTCGTTTTTCCGCCTCATTGTTACCGGACAGCGGTACAAGATATATGAATATAAAGTATTTTTATATTGTCTGTTTAACGGCTCCAATATATCGTATATCAGGAGTTTTTTCTTCGCGACAATCATAGCCTTTTACATACAATATACCAAATTATTTGCTGAACTATCAAGAAAAATGAAAGATAGAAAATTTCAATGTTTTATGGGATCAAATAGTTGTGTTCAAATCTGTAATTACATATACAACAAATGAATTGAATTCGATCTGCTCTTTTAGGCGGACACAGTTTTGGGTACGGTTCAAAATTCTTTGTGATATCATTGAAATAAATTGCCGTCATTTGATTTAAATTATACAAAATTATCACCGAGTAATTGACATCATAAACGCTTGTTTTATTCAATATCGTCTAAGACTATATTTAGAAAATACTTATCTGATTTCAATCAAATATTTCACACAGTGACCTAGACGAGAATTTATTGATTGGTCATCTGACGGAATGAATGACGTTGGAAGCGTTCCGAATGGTTGTTGGTTTTTTTGTATGTCTTCTTACAAATACGTCTTTCTTGCCGGTTTTAACCGTCTAGTTTTATCAAAATACATGTATTGTTATTCAATGTTGAGTCTATATTATTATGTAATAAATATATGTTTATAATGATATGCAATAAATCTTATAACACACAACTGCGTCATTTGTTATAAATATTGTTCTGTAACAATAAACTTGGGCGGATCGATGGTCTAGGGGTAACGCACTGGACTTCTCATCAAAAGGTCGAGGGTTTGAACCTCGGCTCCGTCTTCTAATATTTCATGGACGCTTTTTCTGTGTCCCAATCGCCATCTACCGAGCACAATACTGAATGAAAACACACACAGGGAAACGATAGAGGCGTGAATCGGTTCTTTAGCCCGGTAACGATAAATAACAAGGAAAAGTATTCGAAATAAGAATACGGATATAAATGCTCGGGATTCCCTCTTACTGGGGTGGTTCTAAAATGAGCATAGACGTATAGCTGCGAACAAACAAAAACGTAACATAGAAGCCCTTTTCACGACGTTTAAGCCTCGTTTTTGGTTATGTGGGAGAAATATCCAATCCGACAGTTCCATGAATATTCCATTAGACACGTGGCTTTCGTATGACAAATGTGTTGAGAGGTGCAGAGTTTCAATCTTCGATGCTTATAACTAAATAATATTATATACATGTACATCTTGTACATTTATAACATTTTAAATACAGTACATGAGTTTAGTTAATGCAATCCTTACGCTTTGCTGTTTCAGATTAAGTTATATGTCGTCAGGAGAGTTCCTTGTTCACAACTGGACGCCCCCTGCACATTAACCAGTATAAAGAATGACAAACATGTTTTCAAAGTCAACCACTGATCATGAAACATTTGACCAAAGCGTACGAACAATGTTAGCCTCCAATCGTAACTACTCGGGTATTTCCGTAACTGAGAAATACGCACTTTCTGTAGACAAACGCCGAGGTGTTCCGATTGTGTTAACCTCATGAGAAACATGCTCAAGCGTGATTTCTGTTAAGCCAGAATGTTACTCCATTGCATTCAGGATATTACTTACTTGAAACCATCATGGTCAAGGTCATGACGTCAGAAATCAAGGCACCCTCTGTCAGTTCACGGTGATCTATTATCCCGGTAATCTCTCCATAGATGTTTGGTAAGATTTAATCCAGAAGGTTGATAATAATCTCGCCTTATAAGGAGAACATCTAAGGCTGATAATCTTCTGCACATGGTGTGACAGAGGTCATTACCGACTTAGTTAATTACAAGTAAATCTACTAATACTTGTATAATATACAACAGTACAATGATGTGAATTTATGCAACATCATCAAATAGTGTAATTTTTAAGTAAGATAGTCTTTGTCTGTTGTTTAACGGCCCATTCGACAGCTTTGATAATTTCAGAGCCGCCACAGAGATAGAGAGAGAGAGAGAGAGAGAGAGAGGGGGGGGGGGGAGAGAGAGAGAGAGGGGAGAGAAAGAAAGAGAGAGAGAGAGAGAGAGAGAGAGAGAGAGAGAGAGAGAGAGAGAGAGAGAGAGAGAGAGAGAGACAGACAGAGAGAGAGAGAGACAGAGAGAGAGAGAGACAGAGAGAGAGAGAGAGAGAGAGAGAGAGAGAGAGAGGAAATAGAAGAAACAGTAGATCCCTGCAGAATTTTAAAAAAAAATGAAAAAGTATGTTCACTTCTAATTTCTCTTCATGATCTATGGACAAACTACGGCAGGAACAGTGCTAACCTTGGTACCGATAGATCGAAAAATTGTTGGCTGGAACATGGGCTACATGAAAAACTCGAAACATTTAAACTTTTGACGAAAGATATCACTTACCTTCGAACTCGTGGGCGCCACCACAGTTCTCGACCCTGTGGCATCAATCATTATAAAAACAATATACCACGTGATTATAAGCCGTGGAATAGTTTCTTCTGGTTCTTTATCGTGCCCGGTGTAAAGCCCCTATACATCCTCATCCGTTTTCTGTGATTTTCTAAACAGTAAACACAGTATCTGGCTCGATAGTAGGGATGGGGACATTAAAAAGGCTTCCCTGAAATATAGGGAAGGCGTAGCCGAGATTCGAACCCACAACGTTTCGATTGTTAGTCCAGCGTGGTACCCCTAAACAACCGACCCACCCCTCTTCCTCATATAAACCAATAACAATATTGTTTTTTTTAAAATCTGCAGCAAGCTTTAAATTAACAGTATCTTCCTGGAAAATACGTTACGTTGGTACAAATTATTTTATCGTCACCCACTTACCGACCTGGTTGAGACACTTCCAGTTGGACACGAGAATAGTAAAAGTGTTTTGTCTTATCTCATTCGAATTCAGAAAGATTATCTTAAAAGCTAGTACTATATTAGTATCTATTTATTGTAAATGCATTCTGTGGAAGTCGCTGGTGGACGAATATTGGAAAAAAGGTAGAAAAACATCGACTTTTACGGGCCTTTTCGTAGAACAAGGAAACATAAAAAACAACTTAGATTTAAGTTATGAGCGATAAAATCTTTTAGGAAATCTTAATATGACACAGTATGCAAAATCACCAGGCAAAGATTGGTGCATAATAAATTATAATTGAGCGAGAAATAAATTCTACTATCTATATCAGTACTTATAACGGGGAATATTTGTAAGTATCTATAATGACGATATACTTGAACTTGAAATTACATGTAACATAGATGGGTTTAAACACACGCAGGTTTGTTATGTAATTGACCTGTAAGATATGTGCATGAATAGTGATCTTATTTATCTAATCTTTATTAAAGTTTGAATATAGTGTACGGAATAATTGTTAGACAAATAACTTGAGGGCGGTGAAGACTTAATAGCCTAGTTTTAAAAATTATTTTCTTTGAAACAAACTTAGTCACAGAGTATTTATGGGACCATTATGCTGTCGACTAAGGTCGATTATTATGACAAAAGAGGACAAAAATGATATAATGTTTTGTATTGAATATCAAGCGATATAGACAATATATATGTATATATATGTATGCAATGATTGTATTCATTTTAGGTACTCGAAGCCTAATGCCCAAAATTATTATCGCAAAATGGAGCGGACAGATTTTTGAAATGTTTATATTTTTATAGGTTCCCGTGGGAGAAAATGATTTACCATGAGATTTTTAAAAAAAACAATGACATTCCATTGAGTTATTTTCCCTTTACATTTGCATCGAAATCAATGGGAGTAGGCCTTTTTTAGAGATTAAACAAAAAAAGAACACCCATTTCAATGAAAACTCATGGTAATAAGATGCATTAGCACTTTATCTATCTAATTTGATAAAGAAAATTATAGGTCATCATGCAATATCTACAGAAATTAATAGTTTTCTATTTTTCATCAAGGGCAACAACTCTTGCATTTTTTAAAAATTGTGTCATGAAATAAATTGAAGTATCTAAGGTGACTATCTAAGAAAAAGGATAATTTGGCTATACTGTTTTTGTAATACTAACATTAATTTTTTGTGAAACAATAAGCAGATATGTCAGAAAAGACCAGAATTAGGTTTGAAATATTTTAAAATAATCGTTGGTATACTAGCAATCGGATAACTCCGGCCAATTCTGAAGTACTTGTATTACAGACAAAGAAGCACTTCGTTAAAATCATTTAAATCAACACATTACGCGAAGTTATCCAGGGTAGTTAGAATCAGATGAACAATGTGGGTGGGTTCTCTTTATAAACTTAATTACTAAAAAGGATTCCAACATTACAATAAGTTCACGAGCATCTATAGATTTGTTAGTATGGTAAACACTCTTAATAAGACTAAATATTAGCTTAACCTCGTTATAAAAGCGGAAATGTCCAGTAAACTACTCTACAGCAATCCATTTAAACACATTAGGATTCTTTTATTTTCTGTGTTAGTATGTTGAAACAGTTTACGAAATCTGACAAGTCTATGCTAACGGTTTAAAGTTATATTTGGGTCATAGATACATACCGACGAAGCCTTTTTTATTTATATATCTATTTAACATTTAAATGCCTTTCTGAAGGCATTGAATGCGCGAACTCCTGTCTAATCAGATGTATTCAGAATAGTCAATACACTGTATGGACCTCCAGCCGATCTGTTTGAAAAACAAATTAAGCAATTGCGGATAATGTGGAGATAATTTGCAATGCTTTACACAGACCTTATCTATATATACACTGAGGACATTGAAATATATTTGGAGCGTGAATACGTTAACATTGAACAAGTGACAGAATATATTCAGTCCTCATGTAACTATTGGATAATTGAACAATTACATAAAACATGTAAGAAATTTTAGAAAACTTCTGTGTTAGCGTGACAGTCTAGATGTCCTTAACAGATAACAGTTGAAATACCCATTACATATACACTCTACATATATACTTTTTATACCCCATTCTATATGTTAAATTGATATTGACATTTCATGTATATAATATGCTGAGAGAAATAAAATAAACTTGAAACTTATACAGGCAAACCATAGTTAGCGGTCACCTCCGAATAAAGGCCGCCCTGTGAACAGAGTATATTATTTTAAAAACCATCATTGATTTCATTTAGAACCACATGACCGCAGAATAAAGGCCACCTGTCTTTCCCAAGCGTGGTCTTTGTTCACAAGTTTGACTGTACTTTAATCCAATGTATGTATATAATGACAAGGACCTATATACATACATGTAAGTATATAAGTCCTTGATAATGATAAAAGAGATCATTGAGTTACAGTACAACCTCTGTAGAGCAACACCCTGTGGGAGCTGCAAATAATGGCTGTTGTTTAGAGGTTCTTGCTCTACAGAGGTTAAATTCATAGCAAATATCAGCTTAGTGGAATTTTGAAGGTGTTGTTATAGAGAGGTTGTTGCTCTACAGAGGGCCGCTCTGGAGAGGTTGTACTGTAAATGATTTTACAGGATGTGTTCTATTCTTTCGAACACAGAAATAATTCAGCATCGTATAAAAACATCTATTACCCAGAATTGCAGCCTATTTTTTAGTGCTTTCCCCTGTTTGTCATGTTGTAAAATGTGTTACCGTTAAGTTATAGTATGTGCTTTACTTAAGAAATTCATTGATTGCCTATGAAACACACAAAGTGGTCACAGCGTATCTGACATGTATCTTCAAACCCTTATGCTAACAGAGGTAATCGAAGTACTGAAAGTACACATGGAAACTGAACTTGCACGGCAACATGGAACGGGAACTAGTTTAACAATTGCATGGCGGGTGTAGAAAAATGTAGAACTTTGGTCCGCATCAAACTTTATGCTCACCAAGCGAGTGATGGCTATAGAAAGCTGAGTTGTCGTTCAATTTCCAAAAATGGTTCTAAATGGAAACAAATGTTTTTTTCTTATTACATCATACTAAGTTCGGACCCCAAGTCATGCAAAAGTGACAGGTCTGTAATAACTTGACAATAACCTCAACAAGTTAAGGAACTTTATTTCTATTCATTCCCAATTGAAAATACGCAAACTCAGAAAAAATGATTGTAAAATTTAAGAAATATATTCTTTTTGCTCTAAAACAACATTTACCAAATATCTTTCTTTAACCACATCTCGTAAAAGTGTTGTCAGATTTTTCTTTTTTTTCAAAAATCATTTAAACAATACTGTGCTACATTTCTGTATCTACTTCGTGATTAAAAAGAAAATGTCGGAATGTTTTACTTTAAGTAAAAGTCGGTTTCACTGATAAGACATCTTTCTAGGTAAAATAATACCTACTATCCAAACAGCTAATGGGGCTTTAACGTCGAACAAACCGTCAGAATCATTTGGTGACCTCTCCAGCTTTAACAGTGCAGGGGAGACCCCTAGGGGTACATCTACAGGCTAGGCTGACAATTTCCTCACTTGTTAAATTGTTTGATCCATGGTCAGGGTGGAATTCGAACCCACAGTGGTTAGTGATTTCTAATCAGAAACAATGAAGATCCACTCGACCACGGCGGTATATATGTATAAAGCAAGGTCATTTAATGTGAATGTCAAGTTTAATGATTACCGTATCATTGTGTATATGCATTGTTTTGAACTATGTACAAAATGTATTATATATTGTATAACTTGGTCTTGAATGACATTCAATCGAACTATTAGCATTCATACTACTGCAATCATTACCATCTCCTTGGCTTGTGTCCCGACACTGCGCAACAAAATAATAATATCATGAAATTACATCATTAGTATACATAAATATACCAGTATAACACAATGACACGAATATTAGACACATATCGCTTATCATAAGGTCGCTTATTTGGAAATGTCAAGTCAGGCTATTATGGGTGTGTTTGTGGTGCTGCCAGCAAGCCGGCGACTGCATGGAATGTATGATTGTCTACAGTGATATAAGACGGGGCTTCCATTATTTTCATGTATTGGAACAATAGGTGTCTTAAGCGTATTGCATTTACAATTAATACGCCAGTTTATTGACTGGTCGGTTGTTGTAGGGTGCATTGGCATTGCAACGAACGTGGGAAGCTGACAAGAATGGAATCTCAGAGAAATTTTATTTTAGTATTTTATAGTATAGTTCTACATTAAATCTTTATTTTTTAAAAAATGGGCGAAGTTTGTTGAATGTGTGTGGTTGCGTAGTTGAATAAGACCACTGAAAAGGGGACATGGATACTATAATTATAAGATGCCTGTATTTCATACAATATTTCAGGTTTAAACGTTTGTGTGTTTAAGATACATATAGACCCATTCATTCAATAGATTTCATGCGCGCAAGAGTTAACTCCCCTACCGGATGTGACGTCAAAGGGGGGCAGAAGCTGATAGACAAACAATTCATTCAATATTTTGTGATACTTCCACTTCCTATTATTCAAAATTGTAAAATAACAAAACGATAATAAAATCACATTGTAGAGAAGTATTACGTCACAATAGAATTAAAAAGGGCCTATCTTGCTTTTTCATACTTGTCAGATAGGCCCTTTTAATCCTAAGGCAACAGACACATTAATTGTGTCAGGGATTTAATAATGCGGTGAACAAAACAATCCAGCTGGATAATTGAATCCACTTATTTGTTTCACTTCTATACGTAGGTACAAAACACCGTAAGATCATATTACACTAAGTCGAGCTATACTGACATTAGTTGTTAGTTTCCTACAGCATACAGCAGCCAAAGCCCGGGATTGGTTTTAAAAGAACAATATCTACTTTGTAGCGATCAAATTTCGTGTAATTCTATTAAAACTCATTTAATTACAAAATTGGTTATTACTGTGCTTGACCTATGTTCAATATATTTATTATAATCAATGTACTGGTATTTGATTAGATACACGAAAATTGATTCATAATTAGCAATTTTAAGTGGTACAATGTTATATGATACAAAATCCATCACATCATGTTCATTTGTTCCTGTGTGTAAACGTTTTATAGCAAAGAACGGAAAGCCAATTGATAGAATAGTGTTCTTTTTTTACTATCTACAGTAGAACGTCGATATTTAGACCAACGTACCGACGAAATAGTGTATAGTTATATCATAGGTATTTGTTGTACAGTCAAAACTGTGGTCCCGAGGTGGCCAGGTAGGGGAGGGCAACAGTATATAAATATTACATGTCTGACAGGCTGACAGTAAAATTGTCAACTTTGGAATATACTGCCGACCTCTGCGACTCCTTGGTCGATGACTATGGTCCAGGCTCGTGTTTAGTTCTCAACGTGAAATTCCTTAAGACTGGAGAAAAAATTATCTTAAACGAACGACAAGTGATAAGGAATCGAAAAGTCCCAACCGTAACGAACATGACCTACACTAACAACTAGGCTACATTTATAACAAAGCATGTGTAATTGCTATTCTTGTAAATTCATTGTATATACAATGTAGGCTAATTTAAGTATGATTTGACTTGGGACGAATCAAGGGAAAATTACGAAATGGGGGGACATGGGCACATGGATTTGTGATCGTGTGGCCATTTATACGCATCACGATAGTATACCACTCAAAATTTGCTGAGGATCACTTTTTGTTCTATATGGCATTATCGTCGATTTTGGATTAAATACATAAGAAATGAATTTTGGTAATTTTCAAAGATACCTGCATATCATGAGTGCAACATGTAATCCATACATTTAAT
This sequence comes from Lutraria lutraria, assembly GCA_964023205.1. Classification (NCBI taxonomy): domain Eukaryota; kingdom Metazoa; phylum Mollusca; class Bivalvia; order Venerida; family Mactridae; genus Lutraria; species Lutraria lutraria. The sequence goes on from OZ026833.1 coordinate 29,301,299, forward strand.
TATTCGAGCGTAACGAGCGTCGAAATGAGGACAGGGTCAAAATTAGACATTTTATGGGTATGTGTGGGGAATAGAAACTTTGAGTGCTAACTGTTATGTTTAGTATCGAGACTGTTGTCCTTGTGCATCAAAAACAGTCTGACATCGACTCATCATGCTTCTAATAAGCCATCGAATCTGAAATTTTGGGATTCGAGCCCATTCTTTCGGAAGTGCCTCTCTGAGCTGTCTGGTGGTTGTTGTCTGGACTGGACGCTCAGATATCGCTCTCTGCAGCATATCCCAGACATGTTCGATGGGATTTAGGTCTGGAGATCGAGCGGGTCAGTTCATTCGAGCAATAGTTCCCCTTTCAAGGTACTGATAGTTGTCAGTGGCACTAACGTGCTCAGGCCGATACAGCGAACCTCGGACAAATAACTCGGCCTATATGAATTTTCCTAATTAATACATGTCCGGTATCTTATAATATTTTGGGTTATTGATATGCAGCTTGGAGTATTCTGTAATATTTGCAACAACTGATGAAAATACAAAACCAAGCAACCAGTTTCTGGAAATATCTTTATTAAAAACAAAAACATTTTTAACAGGACATTGGAAGGCCTGACTGATTGGCTTATCATTCCATAGTATGTCCCAGAATGAATGCTGATATACACGGAAGAAAATGAACTTACCAAATCCATTTGTCTTACATGATCATTTAAGTGTTTGTCAATATTTTGATATCTATGTCACTATTGTTTTCATGTTTTCTTTATAGTTTTTGCATGTGTTGTTTGAAGGCCATGTTGTTATTTATGACATCATATTATGTTTGTATATAATATGTCTATACATGTTACCTTCGTTAAATAAAGAGTATTATTATTATTACATGCGTGTCTACCAGGACTATAATGTAAACGTGTTCTTGTGAATGCACCTGACTGTATACACGTGTATTTTATTAATACATGTAGATGTAACATTCAATTGCATAATGCTCTCCAGAGCACCTACCTCTCAACAACAACATAATTTTACTTAGAACTCTCAAAGGGTGCTGCTTTGGAGCGGTTGCACTGTATGTACACGTGTCTTGACCGACTTAGTAACAATTGTCACGTGACCTGAACAGCCACGTGTTCTGTTCGTAGTTAGGAACATCGTCAATAAAATATCGTTTTATTTAAAGTGGTTCTAAAAATACATGTGTTAGAAGTCCTGATCCGACGATAAGCTTTCAATAGATCAAAATTACCGCAATTTTGGTATAAATGTCAGCTTAATATATTCATAATATACTGTAATGTAATATTCAACAATTAGGCCTGGGAAGGTAAATGGAAGACATAAAATATCTCAATAATTGAGCTTCTAGACAAATGAGTTTTATTACCGACTTCATCTAAACAGTGGAAATTTACTTACACATTAATTTTCCTGTCGTATTGTGATAATTCAATAAATGTTGACGTGAAGTAATTGTAATCGTATATCATGTACTCTGGACTCATCAAGGTTTGTCATTGAAATCATGAACTAATACCGAGGATTAAGGGAACTATAATACGGCTCTTTTCATAGATAGAATCTTTTGTCAATGTAATTGTTCTAATTAACGTAGTGTGTAATATGTCCATTAATTAGAATCGATGATTCAGCTAAAACCATGAGTGAAAAAAATTAGGATCTGTTAAATATTTATGGCTTCATTCCACTTGTTGATTTATTGTTATATTCGGATTTAGTTCATGACGTTCAAAGCAGCTTCGTTCAGCTTTAACGTCGATTCCAATAGCGGAGTAAGACCCTAGGTGCACACCTGGGTACCACCGGCCTACCACAAGCTAGCTGCCCAGCTTCATCACATGTGAAATTTGGTCCGTGGTGGGATTCGAACTCGTGTCGGTGAGGGGCTGGTACAAAAGTAACTGCAAGTTAGTGACCATAACCTTTCGACACAGGAATATCAATTTTCCTTCAGGTTTCCAATCAAAGAAATATAACGTTAGCATGGTTTCTAGCATAACAGTAGAGCTATAAAACTGCTTCATATTTTCAACACTTGAATTGTTTAGGCTATTTTTACAAGTGTATATTGTACTGAGTATGAGATCATTTAAACATGATAGAAAATAACATGTCCGTGAAGTTGGCAGCCCAGCAGCCTAGCAGCGTGAAGTTGGCAGCCCAGCAGCCTAGCAGCCTAGCAGCGTGAAGTTGGCAGCCCAGCAGCCTAGCAGCCCAGCAGCGTGAAGTTAGCAGCCCAGCAGCCTAGCAGCCCAGCAGCGTGAAGTTAGCAGCCCAGCAGCCTAGCAGCCCAGCAGCGTGAAGTTAGCAGCCCAGCAGCCTAGCAGCCCAGCAGCTTAATATATTTTTACAGTTAAACTGCACAACAAATCTTGCAAAAACTTAAAAACGCATGAAGTAATAACATTATGTTGCTGTCATGTTTATTAGAAGAAAAAAATACGATTTGTATCGATTTTGTGAATCTGGCAGTGTAGCGGCCGCATAGCGGACTATTATAGTCAAACATATAAAATGCACAAGAAATCCGGCTAAACACTTACGAATCGATGATATAATTCGATTTTATTCCTTTAACGTTCATTAGATGAGAACTTACACATTTTTTTCATTTTTTGTTTCTTTTTGTGAAGTTGGCAGCCCAGCAGCGTAACAGCGTAATATATATTTATACATATAAACTTCACAACAAATCGAGCTAAATACTTAAGAATGCATAAAATAATGTCAGTCTGTTGTTTAAACATTAATTAACAGAAAATATATAATTTTCATATTTTTTTTCAATGTGAAATTAGCCGCTGCTAGCAGCGTGAAGTTGGCAGCCCAGCAGCGTCTAATTTCACGCACAATTTTTTTTTGAAAAATCATATATTTTCATTTAATTAACGTTCAAACAACAGACTGACATTATCTTATGCATTCTGAAGTATTTTTCTTGATTTGTTGTGAAGTTTATCTGTAGAAATATAGATTACGCTGTGACGCTGCTGGGCTGCCAATTTCACGCTGCTAGCAGCGGCTAATTCCACATTGAAAAAAAAATGAAAATCATATATTTTCAGTTAATTATTGTTTAAACGACAGACTGACATTATCTTATCCATTCTGAAGTATTTTTCTTGATTTGTTGTGAAGTTTATCTGTAGAAATATAGATTACGCTGTGACGCTGCTGGGCTGCCAATTCCACGCTGCTAGCAGCGGCTAATTCCACATTGAAAAAAAAATGAAAATCATATATTTTCAGTTAATTATTGTTTAAACGACAGACTGACATTATCTTATCCATTCTGAAGTATTTTTCTTGATTTGTTGTGAAGTTTATCTGTAGAAATATAGATTACGCTGTTACGCTGCTGGGCTGCCAACTTCACAAAAAGAAACAAAAAATGAAAAAAATGTGTAAGTTCTCATCTAATGAACGTTAAAGGAATAAAATCGAATTATATCATAGATTCGTAAGTGTTTAGCCGGATTTCTTGTGCATTTTATATGTTTGACTATAATAGTCCGCTATGCGGCCGCTACACTGCCAGATTCACAAAATCGATACAAATCGTATTTTTTTCTTCTAATAAACATGACAGCAACATAATGTTATTACTTCATGCGTTTTTAAGTTTTTGCATGAATTGTTGTGCAGTTTATCTGTAGAAACATATTAAGCTGCTGGGCTGCTAGGCTGCTGGGCTGCTAACTTCACGCTGCTGGGCTGCTAGGCTGCTGGGCTGCTAACTTCACGCTGCTGGGCTGCTAGGCTGCTGGGCTGCCAACTTCACGCTGCTGGGCTGCTAGGCTGCTGGGCTGCCAACTTCACGCTGCTAGGCTGCTAGGCTGCTGGGCTGCCAACTTCACGGACATGAAAAAAACTGACTATCCAGAACTAGTTGTCTCCGAAGAATACAGATCAATGAAATGCATTATCTTAATTATTGTTTTTCATTTACAAGATAACAAAGATCTTTTCAAGCCTTAGACGAAGGTATTTCTTCCCGTTAGTTATCCGAACAACGTAGGAGTTTCAGCTATTAAATAAAATACTTGGCGACCTCTTGGTGTAGTAATTAGTAAGTAAAAACTGTTTCCATTATATAAATTGAATAAAGTCAGCATTATTCCGTACACGTTTGTATGAATAAATAAGAAAGTATGAGATTGAATCCTGAGATACGGCTTTAATCAAATAATGGCTGTGGCACGCATAAAAATTTATGTAACGTGAGTCAACAAAAGCTTATTTAAGTTTGAACGCACTTTTGGTATCAATTTCTTCATTTTTTCTATATTAAAGGTATCACAAATCAGTACGCAACTGTAGTAATTGATCAGTGTTGATCGGTGGTCTTGTGGTAACGCACCGGATTACTGAACGAAAGGTCGTGGATTCGAATCTCGGTTCCGCCTTAAGATATTTCAGGGACACTTTTTTCAGTGTCCCTATTTCAACTACCTAGCTAAGGATTTTGTTAAGAAAATCACATGAGTATATGAAACTAAACTGAAGTAGTATCACCTCTATGCTATGGATTAACTTGGACAACTTGACACTAATTCTCTTTACTACTAGTATTGAGTAACAATAGACTTTGGTTGAACCGGAATTTGTGCATTATGTGAACATTGTATAATTATTGTTCAAAGGTATGTCGAACTGAGTAAGGCTATCAAACAGAACTATATTGACATAGTGTAGATTAATAAATATTAAATATACAAAAACAAGGTTTCATCCAGTGATTACATTATGTTTACATGTTCCAACAATCATGTTATATCACTGTGCAAGAGATAACATCAAATAAAATCAGGTATTTGTTGAAAAAAGCAAAAAAAAAATGGAAAGAAAAGATCAAAGACTGTGTCGTATAATGACAATGTTATCTAATAATACACAGGCTGTTTCAAATAGCGCTACTTCAGTTTTAAAGTTTTGAGCAAGGTTAAATTATATCAAAGATCGTTTGATAGTAAGTGCGCATGGTGTTTCAAATTACGGCGAATGCTCGATGTCAGGCCATGCTTTGATGGTACAATATTTGTCCTCGTTTCCTTGACATTTAATTTTCTCCTTACTTACTTTAAGCTTACCGTCTTTCATAAACATCTAACATATCAGCGATCTAAAATATCTTAACAATATTGCGTATTTTCTCCCAATTAATTTTTCAAAAGGTTTTGTGCTCGCTGAAACAGAAATACACGCATTTAGAAATGAGTGGTCTAACTATAGGTGCGTGTGGGTTGCTGTTTTTAATAACGAATGCATTTTTAGCAAATGTGAACGTCATTTTACATATTTCTGTAATAAATACATGCATCAAAATTGAACAGGTCCTTCTTCCCCAACCAGTCGACCAATGAAACTTCAAATGGTCCGCCGTTAGTGTGTGCGCAAGAATCAAATCTATCCGGTCCTAATGCCAAAATTCGAATTCATCGATTATAATAAAATAATCAATTACCTATGAAAGATTAACCGAAATCATATTTGGTATTTTGTATATCTTTAAGTACACATTTAACACGGTCATCAGGAGATAGTCGACCATATTTGGTACCACAATCACCACATTTGCTTGACTGCTGTCCATACAAGGTATTCTAGTGATTAAGTCAGACCGCTTAGTACCATGGTCCAAATTTTTATGAATTATACTTTTATCAAGTCTACTGCTAGCCAATTTTATAATCTGTTATAAATAGGGTATAGGCTTTGTATTCGGATAATAGCTTAACACTGTTTTCAAATTTGATAGCTAATTGAGAAACGGTGCCAGTTAAATATCTAAATTACTTCCCGTCGAAGACTTTGTATAGAGTAAGTATCCCATTAAACAAAATTTAGTGTAATCTGTCCCTGACTGAATGCTAATCTTGCACAAAAACATTTCACGCAGAATAATGGTTATTAAAAATATGTCAATCAACTGGTTTGGTAGGTCAGTAAAGAAGTAACTATATTCTTGCGAATCACGGGTCAGAAATGTACGCCCTCAAAAGCTGATATTATAAACGTCAGTTGAAAATATTGTCCTAAAATGTGACAGTCACAAGGCTTGTTGCATAATTTGACAATCACTTGGCATAAATGGTTGTCACTTAATTAGAGATCATTATCACGATAGCTAATCATTATGATATAAGGATAATTGTTAAGCAATACTGTTTTAAGTACAATTTTGGAGGTCATTACACGGCTTAATTAGTGGAGTAATAATTATAAAGTAATTAAAGCTTAGTGGTTGGTTTGATGACTGACTTAAAACTAATAATTGCTGGTATATTATGAATGTAGGCCATTGATGAAGTGAAAAGGTGAAGGACGAATAACTTGTCCGGCGCGCCATAGTGTCTTCCGTCTCCGAACCCAAGGACTTTATAATCTAAGAGTTTGTCACCTCAAATTTAACCCAAAGGAATGATTGTGGATGATAAGGGCATCGACCCAAACCAAGACGACGAGATAATGCTATAGTAATCTTGAATTAATAAACTAACAGCGCATGCGCAGTAAAACGGTAAATTCATCCACACAATGATTTTATTTTTTCGAATTAATACATGTTCGACGGAGCAATGGGTTTGCTGCCTTGGAATCGGAATGTAGAAACATACGTTAATCAAAGTACTGAAATTACTCATGCAAACTGAACTTATAAAGAACTTGCATTGCAACATGGAACGGGAACTAGTTGAACAATTACATGGCGGATGTAGAAAAACGTAGTACTCAAGTTTGTCCGCATCAGAATTCATGCGCGCCGAGTGAGTGACGGGTATGGAAAGCTGAACTACCGTTCAGTTTCCAAACATCAGTTGAGATGTAATCTTACGTAAATAAATATCGACGATAAAACGGGACAAAACTCAACATTCAAATTCATGTCAAATTCAACATGGTATAATCTTACTTGGTAGAACATGTGTTATTGTAAATTGCAGACTCTGGGAGAACTGAAAGATGAAGTCATGGTACTAGTACAGAAAAAATCGACTCTGTAACTTTTTCTAGATATATATCTACAAATACTGCCCATCCATTAATTGACATAACATCGGAAAATTTATTTTTATAGCAAATCTTTTTCTCATCGCGTTGTTTGCAACGCACATGTATTTCAAGCTTGTTTGATAACAATAGTGGCTGACTATACTACATGTAGTAATAAAATTGTCGTAGGTTCAATGACTCATCAATTTTGACAACTTATCTCTACAAGAGGTTATAAACAAGAACCCTCGACCCCACAGGTACCGTCTGTTTACGAAGCACAGCTACTGTCGTCTGTATAAGAGGCAATCAATCATCGTTAGAACGAGTTTGTCTTCTTAACAAGTCTGACATTATGACACTCGTGAGATTATGGCCACTTGTGTTGTATCCGCTGAGACTATTATTTGAACCTGTTCAATGTTTGATGATTTTGTTGGTGTGATATTTCGAGATGTTGTAGTACCGTACATCATTAACATCTTAGGGATCTAGAACTTTGAGGGGTTGTTTGTATTGGTGAATAAAGATCTGGTCAAACGGACCACAGACGCATTTAGGCGTAAACATGTTTATTTCTAGTTACATGCTCATTTTATAAGGGTAGGTAGATAGGTAGGGGAATTATTTTGCTCTTGAAAGCGTGCGGAAAGGTAAAACAATGAGGAAGTCGATGTATGTTCCTCGGGTCAAGTTTGTTTAACACTACGAAAGGTTCTTTTTAAGTCCACTCATTTCTTATAACTGGTTTCTACAGGTCGCTTACACATTGTGTATAACTAAACAATCTGTAAAATTAAAAGCAAAGAAGTAAACATTCGACGACTGCGACCTTGGTCAAGGTGGTTAGTGGACGGGAATTGTAACCCGTCCTATGGTTAGTGGGCGGGAATTGTAACTCGTCCTATGGTCAGGGGGCGGGAATTGTAACCCGTCCTATGGTTAGTGGGCGGGAATTGTAACCCGTCCTATGGTTAGTGGGCAGGAATTGTAACCCGTCCTATGGTTAGTGGGCGGGAATTGTTACCCGTCCTATGGATAGTGAGCGGGAATTGTTACCCGTCCTATGGTTAGTGGGCGGGAATTGTTACCCGTCCTATGGTTAGTGGGCGGGAATTGTTACCCGTCCTATGGTTAGTGGGCGGGAATTGTTACCCGTCCTATGGTTAGTGGGCGGGAATTGTTACCCGTCCTATGGTTAGTGGGCGGGAATTGTAACCCGGCGATCCGGGTTAGAATCACGGTCGCACCAGGTTTCGTCGAAAGAGAAGTTGCCGGCTGCTTGTGGAAGGGTAAGTTAGTACTGGTTAGAATACAGTCCAGGAAAACTGGTCAGGTGAACCGGTCGCCGCATATGTAAGTGGAAAAAAATCGTATAAAAGGACGTCAATTAAAGAGGCACAATAGATTATAAGTGTTTTGAAAATAAATTGCAAAACATGTGATTCAATAAGTTAAAAGTTAGTCCAGTGTTTATTTACTATCTAATGAACCTGGGTAACCTGTAATATATGAAAGACCGCCGCAGAAATATGATGTACTATTGCAGGATTGCATGAATACAACTGCTTTAAGAAGCACACGCATACAATGTTGACTAAATTATTAATTATTTATAAAACTTAATACGGCATAGATTTTTATTTTGATGTTTTGAAAATTTTGATATTCGGAGGTAAAAAAATAGTACTAGTAGCATTCTCGTGCAGGGCAAGATGGACACATTTATAACACGAACACTTACTGTATACAAACAATGTACTTTTAGATAGAAAAAATGTTCGTTAATTATCATCCATAAAATGAATTGCGAACTATTCAATATCGATGGAAACTTATCTGATTGTATAACCATTTAGTGAAGAATTGTACGTTGTTCAGGAAATAGTCGTGTCAGATAACCTGGTGCCAATTACGAGCCATAGTACTCTTACACAGTAAAACAATATTTACAACGATCATTGTGAGGTAATATAATATTCATGCATTGGAGACTGTACATTTCATACAAATCCATCACGAATACAGATGTGTATTGTTCAAGAAAAAATGCAGGAAAGAAATAGAACAGCCGACATGAAATCTGGGACTTTTATTTATGATGACAACTCACTGTAACTGTTGTCGATACAAGCAAATATTGTGGATAATGTAACACAACTACAGGCATGCAAATCTATAATTATAATATGTTCACATTAAAAAAGCTTACTGTAGGATGAAAAAACGGGGTTAGCTGTAACTAAGTTTTTGAACTAGTGACTCGACTCTTTTGCTTTATATTGTAAATATTTATACTAAGTTAAGTAATAATGAAAAATTGAGCGCAGTAAAGCATATCATGATCTTCTTAGAGTTTTATGCCTCGAATAAATCATACCGTCCGCTTTTATATATTTCATATTTATGCGGCTTTACTTTTATACACTTACTTTTATTCTTTCTTTTTCATTTCAGGCCCCTGATGGGTAACTCCATTTATTGTCCCCGTGATAGCCTGATAGGTATAAAAGAGGTCGGGGATCCATCCCCTGTCCATCTTACAAAGTATATAATCATGTATATATAAATATTAAGTTTAGATAGTAATTCAAAATGATAAATATATACTAAGCATACATGATATGTGTCCAGAAACGGATTTTTTGTAGATGCAAAGAAAAACGACTTTGCATCGCTAAAACAGTACAATAACATCCCTGTACTGTTTTAGCGATGCAAAGCCGTTTTTCTTTGCATCTACAAAAAAGCCTAAACAGTAAAAACAAATATAAAAGCGAAACAACTAATTTCATCGAGAATCTCATGTCTTTGATACTCCAATAGTAATATCTATCCTAGTCAGTCGATTAAAATTTTAGAGATTTTGATTATGTATTTGTTGTTTAAAATGGTCCAATCGACAGTCATGGTCATTTCAGATCCATTTCCTTTGATTTTCTAAACACAGTACTTGGCTTGGTAGTTTGGATGGGGACACTGAAAAGGCGTCCCTGAAATTTTGAAAGACCGAGTCGAGATTCGAACCTACGATCGTTCACTTAGTAGTCTAGGGCGTTACCTGTGGACCGTCGATCACGATCTTTCACTTAGTAGTCTAGGGCGTTACCTGTGGACCGTCGATCACGATCTTTCACTTAGTAGTCTAGGGCGTTACCTGTGGACCGTCGATCACGATCTTTCACTTAGTAGTCTAGGGCGTTACCTGTGGACCGTCGATCACGATCTTTCACTTAGTAGTCTAGGGCGTTACCTGTGGACCGTCGATCACGATCTTTCACTTAGTAGTCCAGGGCGTTACCTGTGGACCGTCGATCAGGATCTTTCATTTAGTAATCCAGGGCGTTACCTGTGGACCGTCGATCACGATCTTTCATTTAGTAATCCAGGGCGTTACCTGTGGACCGTCGAGCACGATCTTTCATTTAGTAATCCAGGGCGTTACCTGTGGACCGTCGATCACGATCTTTCACTTAGTAGTCCAGGGCGTTACCTGTGGACCGTCGATCACGATCTTTCACTTAGTAGTCTAGGGCGTTACCTGTGGACCGTCGATCACGATCTTTCATTTAGTAGTCCAGGGCGTTACCTGTGGACCGTCGATCACGATCTTTCACTTAGTAGTCTAGGGCGTTACCTGTGGACCGTCGATCACGATCTTTCATTTAGTAATCCAGGGCGTTACCTGTGGACCGTCGATCACGATCTTTCATTTAGTAATCTAGGGCGTTAACTGTGGACCGTCGATCACGATCTTTCATTTAGTAATCCAGGGCGTTACCTGTGGACCGTCGGTCACCCCCTACTTTATTCCTTTACCAAATAGGCTGGAAATTGGCGACCACTAGAAAACGTAATAACGACTATGAAGAGGTCAATGGCAAAAAAACGATACCGTATTAAGTTGTCTACTTCCACAACAAATTAATTGACAGGTGAGAACCTTGGTCGACATGTTAAGAATTCATGTGAAAGCTTTGCAGATGTCTGGATAATAGCTTAGTTTGAAGGAAATCAATGACAGATGTAAAGATGAGCAAAGTTGCATGACCAGCAAGCGCCCTGAGGTTCCACAGACGCTTGTTTAGAAAAAAATACCCCACCCACCACGTTCGCTCTTATGACTACCAATATACATTACTTGTTATCTTCTATGTATGTATGTATATTGGTAGTCATAAGAGCGAACGTGGTGGGTGGGGTAATTTTTTCTAAACAAGCGTCTGTGTGAGGTTCATGGCAAATATTACTTTTCATCGAGTATCCTTCAACATCAATCCGGGTACTTGGCTTTTTTGTGATTAGGCAGAGATTTAGAGGATGAAAGTCGGTGTTTGCACCAAGCATCATGCGAGAGAAGTTTCGTGGAAACAACAATATTATAGTGAGTTACTGAGTCTATTTTTATTAGATTAACATCTTACCACTTTCAGCATTTGACGAATCTACAGCCATCAATGTTTTATGCTTCAAATTTCGTCTACTCAGCATATTGTTTGTACATACAATGCAAATGGTGTTTAAGTGTATTTTAACGATTTTGTAATTCTATCGGGCCGCAATAAAGCATCAATGAAATTATTGGTAATTGGTTGTGCGTCTGTTATGTCAACCTATTTTATTGTTAATGTAATCAGTGCTTTATAACCAGAACATATATTGTAACTTAGAAACAGGAAGAGTACAAACAATCAATCACACGCAACCTTATCTCCATGAACTGGGCCGACATTTTTCTATGATGTCTGCTTGAAAGTCAATCACACTTCGGTCTACTCCGGTCCTCTTCGACAGCATACATGTAAGCCAACCGGAACTACCCGGACATTCCCGTTACAGAGAAATACTTTTCTTTAGACAAACGCCGAGGAGTTCCGGAGGACATGTGAGCATGTAGTCTGGATTACCTGCCCCTGACACTACGGGCCTGACTAGTAAGGACAGTGGGGACAGTCCATTTGTGCACATAAACAACATAATCCATCGAAAACCACGAAGTTGATTTGTGAACATTAACAAATACTAAATGAATAAGTACAGTATTTTATATGAATGAAATTATACACACTAACAACTTGTATAATGATTCAATGCATATGATTAAACAATGTGCATTATACATTTATCAACACGTATATCTATACAGTTCTATACAGATTACTGTAATGAACTGTTCCTTCTCTATGTTCCTCAAGAGAGGGAACGCTGTAACAGGTAAAGCCCCAGTATCAAGCCTTATGTTAAGATTCTACGAAGAGAAACTTGGCCACTGTCATAAATACGCAGGAAAAATTGTTTTAATGATTCGAAGTGATATATTTTTCGATGGCATATTTATATTTGGTTCGTTAGTTCGATATAGCATCGAACATTTCGGGGATGTTTGAAAATTACAAACAAATGACTAAGACATGATCATTAAGTTTAATATATGGGATAAATCTTGAACTTCAAAGTACGAATTCTCTGAATCAACATAAAACACGTGATAAAGATGTTTAGCTGTAAAGTACAAGGCCTGAACAAATAAATCATATCTTATGTCAGTTTTCGCGACGTGTACCTTAAACAATGGTGAAGAGGTTTCCTTAAACGTCCTGTCAATATTGTTTTACAACCATTAATTTCCTAAAATATATGTATTTGAACTTGAGTGAGAACTGGGAGAGAGGTTTTCACATTTAATTTCATTGAACTCTATCAGACAGCCATGATTCAGCTAAACTCGTTCACCGACCGGCACGTGTTAGGTATGTAACGCAGTTCGCGAATTGAGAACAGCTTTCCAGTCTGCAGTCCGCGATTTGCAGTTCACAATTAAACAAAAACAAAAAAAGATAAATGAAAATCACAAATTTTACATACAGAACGTACATTTAAACAATGACTGTCAAACTATCTATGCGACCTCCTATCAGTATGCAACTGTTGAAACTTTGTGACAGACAGACGGACGGACGTACGGACCTAACCCTAACCCTAGAGTCCCCCAAACCCAATTTGTTTGTACAGAAGGATTGAGACGACATTATCACATAGCTTATTCCTTCCTCGGACGTCTAATTCAAACCTTGTTTGGAACCGTGCTCTTCCGGTGACGCGATATTTTAGAAAAGAATGGAAAGCACAGAAACAATAACGTTTTAAAACTATTTATAGAAACTGTTCCTACTTTCAATACATGTTTAGAGAAATACCTCGATAATTTACATGGCGTTTAAAAGAATACAAAAGCGGCGAGCATCACGTCTATAAAGCTTATCATATGTGACTGGACAGAATAAGATCCGCGAATTCGCCTAATAAGACAAGTTAAAGTCCATATAGCATGGAACTCTCACACAAAGGACATCAACATCTATACCTATATAACATATCTTTTCTTTTCCAATGATTAAACCATATATTATTTAGGACATAAAGCTAGGTATATATAACACCCACATATACATGTATTACTAGTGTGATTGTACTAATGGTCATACAGTCAGTCGGTCAAGAATATTTTCACAAATTAATTTACATTTGAGGGAATCAAATACTGTATCATTAAGTAAGCATACGAGTAAGCTCCGTCAGTGGGGTTAACAAAATAATCAACGAATTAATCCATTAGTAAAATTCAAATACATCAATTATGATATAATTACTAATGTAAATAAATTGATCGATTTACCACAATTCGAAATTATATCAAACCGTCGTTAAGTAAGAAGACAAAATCATGTATGATATAAAACACGTGTCTTTCAAATTCGTTTTTAATGGGTCAAGGTAAGTATATTTTATAGCATTACATGACTGTATTAGCTAATTTGGCGTGAATTGGCATAAATGATTTCTAAGAGTTGCGGTCTGTATAGTGTTTATAGAATTATATATATATATCAAAATAAAACTTAAATTCTATTTATGGCAACTCAGTAAATAAGATTACAGGGTTGAGTATTTGATTAACTGTAATGGTGATCTCTAATTTAAAAGCCCAGGACGAAAATAGAAAGTACATACATTATCTATATAAAAACAGTGACTTTGATTCTGTAGTTCAATGAGGTTATCTGTCTCAATTAACCGGTCAATTAACGACATGTTAAGTAGGTGTTATAGTACCTTATTATAGAATTCCCTTTGCTGTGTGAAACGTATTTGTAGAACGGTCGCATAGATTAAGCTATAAACGCAGTTGGGCTCCGGAACAACTCACCACAGCGGCCCTCTCTAGAGCAACAATCTCCCTGCAACAACAGCATGTTTTTTATCACTGCACAAATTAACTATTTATTTAACCTCACTAGAGCAACAACCTCTCAACAACAACATAATTTTGATACTCCCAAAGGGTGTTGCTTTTGCTGAGGTTGCACAGCAGTTTTATATAAAACTCAGTTCCGGTTGATGCTAGTTAAACGGACTCTATTTTAGTCCTGCTATTCTTAGACTTCAGGTATAAATGTCATGTGGAACATGGAATTAAACATCTGTAATAAGTCCAAATCTACGTACATTTCATTTTACGGTCATACGCATACGTAAGTTGTTAGTGTGCAAAATAATTCAAACTTAAAAAATGTTTTTAAAACAAAGGAAAAAGCAATAGTATATCTGAACCGTTGTATTTACATGTATGTCAGTTCATCCTGAATTCAGTACATATACTTGAATACGTAATGCAAAAATCCCATGATGTTGTGGTGAGCTGTACTGTGGTTAGACACACCGATTATTCTCTGTGTCTTACTAGTAAAATCAAACCTGTGTTAGCAGCCCACCCCGATTAAAGGCCAACCTTTGAATAATGAACATTTTTAAAATACTGACTATGGTTTTCTAGAATAAAAAAAAAAAATGCACATTTTCACTTTCCCAATGGTGTCATTTGTTTACAGGTTTCACTGTATAAATTATATTCATAACAAGAGATTGTTTTAAAGACAAAGTTAAGACGATTCATTGATTGTAACATACTAGTTCTTGTCCTTTTCATAACGCTCTTGTTCTAATTTAAGTTTTGTTCTGTATTTTATGAATGATTAATTGAATGATTCCCCTCAAACTACAGGCTGTATGTAAAGTGTATTTGTAATGATCAGTGAGTGTCCTAAGTTCAATATATACGACGAGCGCATTGGTCTACCTCTACATAATTATGTACACGTACAAAGATATTTTCGTCTCCTAGGAAGCAATTCAAGATCGATTAGGGGAGGCTAAATTTGGATGTTTGACTGACAACGGAGAAGGGTGAAAAATATAACCCCGTTAGATTGCCAAAACGTACAACCCTCTCCCGGTACCAACGGCCCTAGCATATACAAAAAACAGAATTCAGTACATAAGATATGGTAACATATACAAGACCCACTTAATACATTATAGATAGGCCTAAAAAGGTCTAATAAGTCAAGGAAACTACGAGAAAACGTAGTCTGAAGAGTTCATGATATTCTCTATAGTGTTCTAAATCTAACATCGTAACAAATGTCCACGTTCCTTCTAGATGTTCTATTTATATATATGACCAAAGCGTTAAACAGATAGCATCATCACTCAAGGTAATCGCCAGTTTTATAATTTATTGGGACGATTTCATACAAAATCTCAAATGAGATCAATTCCAAAATCTCAAGGATTCATATGTTTAAGATGTAAATCATAAAAAGAGTTTTAATAGATTTAATTGGTTCAATTGATGCACCGTCAATGAGTCTTTCCAGTATGTTACAATGTATTAATGATGTAGTTTTATATAGTTTTATGTGCTCGTTTTAAGTTGCTGCTACCAAAGCACTAGAACCAACCCCTTGCACTCGCTTCGTGGCATTTGTCGCTACCAACTTGACTGTACTGATTGGCTAAAGAAGTACCACTTTATAGGTAAAGACATAGACAACGATTATGATTGTTTGGACGTCACAGGAAAAGAAACTGTCCTTTTAAGCATCTCCTACGATATTCGTAAGGTCATGGTCGAGTGGTTATGGTCTCTGCTGACTGGTAATCACAAGCCCCCACCGCTGTGAGTTTGAAATACAACCCGTGATCAAATTTCGCATACGAGAAAGCTGTCCAGTTAGTTCACGGAAAGTCGGTATGCACGCCTGAGGATCTTACTCAAACATTAAAAGCTACAAAAGTCGCCAAATGACCTTGGCAGTTTGTGCGACGTTAAGTCCCAGAGAAAAAAAAACGATATTCAAACCCAAAATTTCTAGTTTATGTTTTGTGGTCAAAATGGAAGCATTGTCATGAAATAATGTCGACTATCAAAAGTTAAATCTTATGATAAGAGAAAAACGTTACACTTGATATCATTTTGATTTTTTAAAATGCCCACACTTTTCCCCATGGATACAAACTTACTAGCAAATTATTTATTTGTATCCACAACAATGACTCTTTTGATTGAATTTCATAATTAAGTTTATGCTTCATTCATTAAATAATGTACTTAATATTAGTCAGCATATTATTTGTTTGAAATCCTAGGTAACGTCAAAATAGACCAGTCTTGGGTTGAAAGTTTGCAACTAAAGAGAGATAACTCTTGTCACTCTCGGTAATAAATGAACTATCCGTGTAGTAATTGTCTCCCCCGATGGTTAGAAAAGGGATCTAATTGTATTTTGATTATTGATTTTTTCAAGAAACAAAATATTAAGAATTCTTAATCTAATCTGCAGATGATGAAAATAGAGGAAATGTTACCGAAGGTTAAACTTTCTCTAAATAAATGCAGATGATTTGTGTAATGGAATTTGAATTAGAGACACACAGAGGTTATCTGAGCCTGTTTCCATTTAACACCATCCAAACAATGCAACACATACTGAGTGATGGAGCACCCTAGAGTATGTAACGGACATAGACAGCTTTGAGAAGTGTTTTTCAAAACATGAAATTGAAAAGAAATTGTGGTTGATTTGCCAGAAACCATAGTTTTAACCACTCAACCACTGCCACCCCCCCCCCCCCCCGAGATAAATACAAAGAACAAATCCGATTTTGACTTTTTTATTCAGCACATATTGAATGCGAATACATCATAATTATATTGACAATGAAGTTATAGATGTATGCAAACTAGTCACCAGATAGCAAAAAAAACAATAATATGAAAACAGAAAGCAACATGATCTATGAGTATTGTACCAGCCTGCTTGCTGATCAGTCATTCTCAGGATCACATCCCAGATTTAGAAATTTATCAGTCTCCAAAAGCCCATTATATATACTGGAGTGAATTCCAGAATGTGCATATTACCCAGGATGCAAGAATGGGAAGTGGCTTATCTAGTTAGTAACCAATTGTTTTACAAATGAAATAACTGACTTAAGCCTATGTAAGATTAATGCCTCAGCTAGCGCACTATATATCATCAAATTAAGCATTTATCAGTACAAGAGAACAAGGAATTCAGAAAATGTAGGTTTAATGCTAAAACAAGGTAGGAGAGAAGAATACCGATCTAACCTTACTGAAGACAAAGAGCTTTTCCAGACAAATAGAATAAAAACAAAACATAAATGGATAACACATAGATAGACAGAAGATGGACTCAGAAGACAGGTAGACAGACACTAAGACATGACAGATATACATAGACAGACACGTAGACAGACAGACAGTAGATGGACTCAGAAGACAGGCAGACAGACACTAAGACATGACAGATATACATAGACAGACACGTAGACAGACACTCAGACATGACAGATAGACATAGACAGACACGTAGACAAACAGACAGATATTTAGACATAGACAGACACGTAGACAGACACTAAGACATGACAGACAGACATAGACAGACACGTAGACAAACAGACAGATATTTAGACATAGACAGACACGTAGACAGACACTAAGACATGACAGACAGACATAGACAGACACGTAGACAAACAGACAGATATTTAGACATGACAGATAGACATAGACAGACACGTAGACAGACACTAAGACATGACAGATAGACATAGACAGACACGTAGACAAACAGACAGATATTTAGACATGACAGATAGACATAGACAGACACGTAGACAGACACTAAGACATGATAGATAGACATAGACAGACACGTAGACAGACACTAAGACATGACAGATAGACATAGACAGACACGTAGACAGACAGACAGTAGATGGACTCAGACAGACAGCTAGGCACAGACACAGGAAGTTACTGCAATAGAGGCTGAAATTCAATAAAAATATAAGATTACTACATCAATATAACAGTGAATTTTACATAAAATAACTTTTGTTTATGACAAAATTAGAATCATTTGCATAATGTGTACTAGAAACAATTTTTACACAACCAACAAATAGAAGGCTACTCTTAAAATCCCACTACATTTTGGATAATCTTGAAATATAAAGAATTATATACAGATGTACAAATGTATATACACATATGTTAAGTGCAAGACAGTACATAAAATCATTATTCAAACACTAAAACATATAACTCAATTGACTAGAAAAAGCCATGGAAAATATAAGTACCTCAGTAATTTAAAGCTAATAAGATCTGTTGCCCTAACAACAGATGTTTACTGAAGAGAAAATGAAGAAGCATAGATTAGAAACATGGTAAATGACCATTTAAAAAACAATAATATCATTACATACAATCAAATAAAGCATGCATTATGCAGAGCATGTACAAGATAAAAGTTAAAACTGCAGAAATTATATCTTACCTTACATGTAGTTACCTATATCAAAGTACAAAACCCCATAAAAATGATTTCATTTCTTACAATGATTCTGGTATATATGTCTTAGAAGAGTTTCAAACTGAAAGTAATATTTTTTTCTGACCGAAGAAAGTTTTTTCTTTCTGAGAAACTGTTCAACCACTAAAGGCCCATTAGCTTTTTGAATTAAGAAATAATGTTCAATAGATTACATGACAGTAAAACATAAGAAATATATTGTACTTGCTCTAAAACAATATTTACATAATACCTTTCTTTAGCCACATCTAAAAATGTTGTCAGATGCTTTTTTGCAATATCATTGAAAACACTAAGTTCTATTTCTGTATGTACTGCGTAATTAAAAAAAATCGAAATGTTTTTATTGCAAGTTAGTCAGTTTCGCTGATAAGACATCATTCTAGGTAAGATAAGACTTACCTTTATTTTTAACATCCTAAAAGCTAATGTGGCTTTAAATAAAAAAAATAAATTGGTAAGACCGGATTCTCAAAAGAATTACTGAACAAAATGACTTATATAATATTAATGTTATATATTTTGAAATAGGAAGAAAAAAATCAAACAGAATCAAATCACACCACATTAGGTTTAGATTACATGAGTAAGGATATAACATTAACACATGCAAATGACAATCAAGCAATGGAATTCATTGAAGGTAAAATAATAACAAATATACAAGACATAAAATACATAAATGCTTCAATTTACAGCAAATATCAACTAATAAAATATTTCAATAATAAAAATTCTAATTACTATCACAATGTTCTGTCAAGGGGTGTCAATAGACCCAAATTAAAAATCCTGAAAATCAAACATGGCTGACCATTTTTAGAAACACATGAGGTCTTCAACCACATTCTTTCAACTCTGTTTGTATTAAAAAAATCCTTCAGAATAGATTGAATTCACCACACCTTAGCTATTTCTGGAGATATTTTTATCAAATTACTATTATTTTACTCAGAAATTATAGCTCTTTCAGGACATATAAATCCAGAATTCCGGACATATCCAAAATATTGTCACCGATTATATGAATTCACAAACATGAAAAAAAAGGATTAAATCTGTGTTTAAAGAATTATTTCTAAATTCATAATGGGTCAAGAAATGTATTGAAGAAATAGAAGTGTTTGGTTGGTTTCTGTGACTGAAGAACTATATTCTTGAGATAATCTAGTAAAACCATAATTATTATATGCTTAATTTTTCAAACTTTTCAAACAAAAAATCTACTTTCGTACGGGATTTTTGTTTCAATTTTAGAAAAAAAATTATTCACTCATCAGTTCACTGCATCAGTGAGATCTATCCAGGTTTCATGTTGCTACCTCTCATGGCTTTTGAGTTATGAGCTACATTAAAGTTTTCCCATGACGTAGATACTGCAGTGATCACAATAGCTTGACTTCATCTTTGATAACAGACAAGCTAACATGAAAGACATGATCAAGGTAACAAAAATGAAAACCATGCATAAAATCTGAAGAGATAAAAAATGTTAAAAAGTTAAAAAAAGAAACAAGAATGAGTTTGAGAAGTTTTTGTATAAGAGCAGACTTCTGGTGAGATTTTTCAGTATGTTTAATACATTTAATAATACATCTCAGATAATCTGCAGTTAACATTTTTCCTTCTCCAAACCTTGACGACAAGTGGCTGATTTGACATAGAATGCCATTTGCGTCTATTGAGTGTCTATATATTGCATTCATCTTTAAAACAAAAACTTGAGAATAAAACACATGTAGAAAGTAACAGACTGATAATGCAGAAGGAATTCTACAAAGTTGAAAAAAAGAAAAAAATATTGAGAAGAAGAACAGACCACAAATTCATGATCTACTTTTCTAGACACCATGTGAAACAGATACTCCAAGCTAATAGCTATTGCACAATAGGGAAAGCATTAGCCTATACAATACTTGCATCAAATCTGAAAATATAACCAGATCTAACCTGAAACAATTCTGGATGCAAAGAAAATTGGAAATTATGAAATCATATTTAAAGGTGATTCCAGGAAAAACAGAATGATAAAATCGGAATTGAAAGGCAACCTAATGAGAAACAATATTCCATTTTAAAACATACAAAATCAATTCTGACAAATGTCTATTCATCCTCCAAGCAAGCAAACACATCATCTAGAGCTTTGTTTGGTTGGAACAAAACATTAGCTTTGTCTTCAACATCGTCCAGGTTGGAGTAACTTCTCTTTGAATCTTTCAGCGATTCTGGGAGATTTTGAAGGCTACGTCTAGTCGATCGTCGTACTGGTGTCACAACCTGACACTGACTCTGTGTCCTTGACCTTTTACTAGAAGATCTTTTCCTGTAACATCAAACATGCATTTTATGAGATATTATCGCTATTTTGACTTTCACATGTCTTGAAGGTGAACATTGGTTACATGTACTGAGGTAACAGACACTACTCGTAACAAAACATGCAGCAATCTATATTACAAATGAATGATAAAATTTAAGTTGGAGAAGGCAAGTATGCACAGTTGATTGTATGGTTTAACATGCTAGCTTAAAATTTAGGCAACACTGGGTGCCTTGAGGAATAGGTGTACTTCTAAATTCATTAATTTATCAAAGTTAAAAAAAATTAACAAGAATCTCATGGACCTTAAATAAACCAATTCTGACACTTAGATAATAAATGAAATTAATACCATACCCTTCACTGAAAGGTGTAACATTAGCCACTGTGTACACAACTGATGAAGACTCAAATATGTTTTCTTCCTGTATGTACGACCTTCTTAGAGTTCTAGAACGTTTCTTGGCTTGTCTCACTTTTCCTTCAGTGACAAACTTTAATGTCTCCGTCAAACATTTTGCAATCTCCTCTTTTGGCTGAGAAAAATACCAAATAACCAAAAGAAATGAATTCCCATTGAACACAATAGCATTAACTGTCAATAAATGAACATAAAATACAAAAAGACTTACACAATAAAGTTAGGTATAAACATGAACAGTAAATTAAACTTATTTAAAATATACTTAATGAATGCCCTCTTCACTTTCAAATGAAAGTTGAATGATAACAGAAATAAGACACCAAGTGACAGAATTATGCGTTTTGACTTTATTCATCATTGACAAGCCTGTAACTTAGCAACAACTGCAATCAAAGATGGGTGAAAAAAATACATTTAATTTAAAGTGTTTGTCCCACTTTCTAATCCAATCAGTGATAAGGACTTCTTAGTTTAGAAGAATGACTTAGTACATACTGCGCATGCTCAGAGATGGAGCGTTAAGACAGCTAGAATGAATATTTGGGTGTTCTTCGTAATAAAAAAGCTACAGTCACTACTGTTCCTTTTAGCTTTCATGTTATTTACAAAGAACAACCAAATATGCACTCTAATCTATTCTTAGAACTGAACTGGTGTGATTATACGTATGTCAGTCAATCAAGATGAGAAAATAGAGCGTCAATGTAACACTTTGACTCTACCTGGGCATTATTTATTGTGGCTTGTTCAAACACTTCTAACACAGCATCTAGATCCAGTGTGGACTTTATAACATTAGCTTTACATGTGTAGAAGCGTGCTGACATGTGAGACACGGGAATCTGTTTGTAAATATCATCTAACCAAGGGACAATACTCTCTACTGGACATCCCTGAAATTATAAATATACAGAAGAGTGATCTCCCTTGCACAACATTTAAGCTGTAGAGTTCTTAGTAAGAAAATGATTCAGGTAATTAAAAACAATCTAGCCAAAGTAAGTTGGCTCAAATATCAAATGAGCAATTATGATTTATCAATCAGGGACAAGCAAAATACATCAAATGCAATGCACTACACAAAATAGTGTCAGTTCTTTTTTTTAGCTCACCAGAGCACAAATTGCTCAAGGCCAGATGACCTATTGTGATAGCGTGTTGTCCGTCATCCGTTAACAATTGCTTTAAACAACATCTCCTCCTTAAGCAGTCGACCAATTTCAATTTCAAACTTAACAGGGATGTTCCTTGCATGAAGTTCGACCAAAGTCGTTCAAAAAATTAAATTTCATTAAAAACTTTAAAAATCTTCTTGTCAGAAACCATGGGGCCTAGAGCTTAGATATTTGGTGTGCCTATTCCACAAATTTCCCAAATATTACCTACCCTCTTCTCAAACCTGCCCATCACATAAGAATATACAATTTGGCATTGAAGGATAAAACAATTTCTGGAGGGTAGAGCCTTGGAATGGTCAGTACCAAAGCTACATACAACTTAAGTAAGACAGTAAAATCAACACTTACAGCTTCAAATAGGATCATACATTCATCTAACATTGAGTTCATCTCTTCCACAGCCTCAGCATGTAACCGTTCTTGTTCCAACACATTCATCTGTGAATAAGTACACAAATTCTTTTTTTTAAATCGACTCCAGTATAAAGTCATGTAACCTAATTCAATAGATTTTATTAGAGATAATAATCAGTCATTTTAACATGTTTTGGTTCCCATAGAATCATTACTGATTAGAAATAAATGTGAATGTATTTTAGGTATTTACCACTTACATTTCAATGATTATAAAACAGTTTCAAGTGTCTTTGCATGTGAAGCCATGCTTAAAACAGCACCGCTAGTGGTGCCAACGCTCGTCTGTTCATCGACTCAGTGAGATCTATCTACGTATGAAGTTTCATGTTGCTACTTCTTATAGTTTCTGAGTTATGAGCTCAAATGTTTCTAAATTAATTATGATCAGAAATAATGATATGTTATAGATTAAGTAGTCTGTAGTCATAAATAATCTTAACTGTTCAACCATAAAACTTAGAGAATGGAATTGAGATTTGAGCTTGGAGACCAATCTCAAGTTGTATAACCTAGGGTCTTCTTTACACAATCTGCATATATCATGGAAGTATATCACACTGTCTGTACCTGTTCCGAAAGTTCATCAATGGATAACATGTTTTTAGTATGTGGATCATTTCTTTCCTCAGCAGGTTTTTCCCCATGTCCATGGAAACACATTATATGGCGAAATTTGCTCGGTGTTCTTCCTTTAGCTTTCAACCAAGAATTCAGATCAGCCCTATAGATGTGAATGAAATTGGTATCAGCATATACACATCGTGACATGCATTAACATACAACAAAAGAAATTATATGTAGTCTTCACGCTAACCCACTAACCAACAGCCTGGGGCTAGTAAATTTTTATATAGGCTAGTGAACTTTCTCAAAATTATGTATTCTGGCTAGTGGTAAAGTGTCTATTTGAATAGTCTACTAATAGTTTGAGCCAGTGCTTTAATTCAATTAGTTCTAACACTGTATATGACTGACACATTAAAAAGGACTAGGGTCTTGATTACTGATCTACATATATTTTATAAACTGGACTTCCTTCATAGTAATAAGAATAAAAATTAAATGGTGTGTCAAAAACCATTCAATTCATACACTACTAAACTTGCTTGAGACTTCAGATTTAAAACTTTAAATAATAGGATTTTCAGCTATTATGAGTAAACAGTACTGTAGGTGTCCAAAACTTTAAAAAATTCAAAGGTTTTAAAATTAAAATAAGTTTTTTCCAAAAATGCACATATAAAACATAAATGGAAAACAAATTAATTAATAATAATATTTTCATTTGTATTCCTAGAGATTCATTCATTTTTCATATACTTACAGATAAATAACATTAAACAATTTCTCATCAATTCATCTATCAAATCTTTTTAACACAAAGAAACCCAATACTTTGTGAAATTAATAATTTCCTTAACAAGCGAAGAGCAGTAGTGATATTTGACTTACTTTCTTGTTGCAGGAGTTTTTGGTGTTTTTCTCAATCTTTTTGTGTCTATATTGTTAGAACCAGGTGGTGTAGTGAATCTAACATTTCTTGTTGACAACCCTGGTGTAACTGCCTCAGATAACATGGTACATGAATCAGAATCTGTGTCCATAGTAACCATCTTGTCTTCTTTCCTAGCAACGGTGGAATCTTTCTTGGTACCCAAAGGTGAAGCTGTGGTCGGAGTGTTACAGGAAGTTCTTCTCCTCTTTGGAGATGATTTAAGATTTTTATTGTCAGTCAAATCAAACAATCCAATGCATGACTTTCGTTTTAAAATACCAGGTTTCTTTTGTCCGATATCTTTAGTTACTTCAGAGTGTCGTCTTTTGAGTCCAGCTTTCTGCTCTCTACCAGTACCGTGTTTAGCATCAAACGTGAGTCTTGCATTACTAGAGCTATTCTTCCTACATGCTTGATTCTGTCCAGTTGTACTTGTATTTTTACTTGCTGACTGGACTGTGTTCTGCTTTGGTTTATTTAAATAATCAAACAGTCTGGATTTAACCTTTATTTGATTTGGTTGGCTTGAGTCAATTGTCTTATGTGGCTTATCAGTTGGTTTTGATTTAGAAACACTGAGCGGGGGCCTGATAAATATAGAAATTAAATAGAATGTACATGTTGACTGAAACCAGATGTACAGACCTGAAACAAAATATGCATATATCGCACCAAGCCTCTCACAATATCTAATACAGTTTGTGTATATCTCATAGACAATAAAACACAACATATACAATCATTACAATCTTCGAATATAGCCCCGGACCTTGGACTGAGTCCACCAAAATGGCCATCTGTCCAGTCAAGGTCAGTGGTCTGACGGTCCAGTAAATTTTTCAGTGACAATTTTACCATGTTTCAGAACAATTTTAATCTTTCTTGAAAAACATGTTTTTTAGCCAAATTATATGAAATTTCATGTGTACTCTTTTGGCACACTTAATGTTCATTTAAAAAGTCTGTTTTTCATAAACATATGTATATTATAAGCACTTACTGTTTTCTTTCACTCTTTGATTTTTCATCTTTCCATTTATTCAGCCTAGATCTGAAATTTATCAAAACCAAATTGCAAACAGCAGTAAAAATATTTTTTGTAAAAAAGAAGTCTTAACTTCAATTAGAATAAAGTTGTGCTACACTACACTCCTTTATTGTTGTTATAAGAATAAAGCTGTTTAACCAATTAACATTTCGGCCATATTGGCCTTTGTCAGGTTAATGATTGAAATATAAACAATAAACAGGAATGATGTTATCAACGTCTGTCGTCATGCAAAAATTAATAAAGTAATGATTATTGAAGTTCCACTGTTAAAGGCTTATCAGTTGCTATGTCAACAACAATGTCAAATTATGACATTGCAGGCCTTTTAAATGCTAATTTTGGGCCCGGTATACGGCCCTGTTCCCCAAGTAAAAAAGTATAGATTTTTCTCCACCAAGAGAAGAATTTCCCCATAATTAAAAAAAATCATTTGAGATACTACCTAAAGAAAGTATGTTAGGCTTTAAACATTCCCCAATTCGGTGTTTCACAATGCAAATTTCCCCCATCAAAGGGACCCGATAGTCAGATACCTGTTCCCCAAATTAATAAAATTTTAAAAAGGCTGCACATTTCCAGGAACCCATTCCATAGACATCTATACAAATATTCAAAGCAAACTAAACTTCATCAGATTGCAACTTCATTGAAGACAAATTAGTAAAAAGATAAACTAATACAATAAAATATGTATAAAATTAAAATACTTCTTCAATTGAGTCGATGGGTCACATAAATAAGAAAATCTATTACGATCCTACAAGGAAATAATCTCAAGTCAGATTACTTGCTCTTAGTTTGTCAATATTCCAGACATCTTTTCTATAGATATTTTTGGTAAATGATATTTTTTAAGTTAATTATGTTTTATAGCTTACATCATCTCCCTACTGTCGTCAGATTTTCTTTTCTTTGCACTTCTTACTGTTGATGAATTGTGGACAGTTTTTAAAGCCATCTGACTGCAATCACATAAAAGTAGAAATGTTCAATATTCATTAATTACAGATGTACCAGTCTTCGAATTAATTTTTTGTGACTATATACTTTATGAAGAAAACCCTCTAAAACTAGGTTGTCCATCAAAAGACTTAAAGAAGGAAAAAACTGTTCGGGCAGGGGGGCAACCCACTAATTTGAAGACTGATGTACAAAACTTTTCAATAGACAAACTTTGGACTACAAGCCACTGTGTGTTTATCTAACATGTTAAATTGTAACATGTATTAATGTTTACATTTTTGAGTCACAGCACCAGAAACATACTACACCGTAACACGTATACTACGGTATACAGTTTTACAATGAAGTACATTTCTGATCTTTATAATTAAGATTTGCTCAATCCCTCTGTCAAGGAAAATAAATATAGTTTTAATACACAACACTGCGTTATTAAGAATATGGATTCATTTTATGTTATTGGGCTGAAAATGAAAATAAGTGTTTGGAGTGCTCCGACCCAGAATTTTAGCACTGCCCCCCAAAAAACATTTTATTTTATTTATTTGCTAGGATTTGCGTGAGTAGGTAGGAGCACTCCAAACAAACTTACCGGTATTTCTATTTTCAGCCTTGTAATTATATACATGTACAGGGCTTTTTTTTCTTTTATAGCAGGGGCTGTTCATAGACGTCTTCCCCTCTGGAAAATTCTTTAAAATCATGCAGTTTTCCCCTAAAATTCAATTCACATCAAGTTTTTTCTTCCCCTTTTGCAAAAATTATGCGTTATTTTCCCCCAAATTTAAGGAAAAGGCCCTTTCCCCTACCTGTAAAAAAAGCCCTGATGTATATGGCACATACATAAAGTATAATAACATATAATTATGTTACCCTGGTTTTTTGCTTCCAGCTACTGTAGTCTGTTTATCTAAAGGTTTGACCGGCTTGCATACTGGCTTCATATTTTGTCCTTTCACCACTGGTCTCACTCTTGCTACAGATGGTTTAGGTAATTGTTTGGGTGACCTGCAAAACATCAATTAATCATTAACATTGCTGTAAAGTAGAAAACAACAAGTCAAGAGTGCCAGGTCACAAAATATGCCGACAAAATTCATTTTTCAAAGCGTCAAGGGGCATAACTCAGAAGTGCCTGGGCCGATTGGGCTGGTTATAGCCATAAACATTTCCATCAAGTTTGGTGAGGATCCAAATAAAACTGCGGCACCGTTGCGGGTGGAACCCACTGTAGGTTTTCCCATTATTATATGACCTGTTTCTCAAACGGGTTTATAAAAATGGAATTAAATTATTAATTGATAAGCATAATAACAGTCTTCGAATTTAGCACCAGACCTTGGACCGAGTCCACCAAAATGGCCATGGGTCCAGTAAATTTGATAAGGTCACTGGTCCGACAGTCCAGTAAATTTTTTAGTGATAAATTTACCTCTTGAACAATAAGTTTTTTAGCCAAATTATATGAAATTTTTATATGTACTCTCTTTGGTCCACTAGAAGTTCTTTCGGTCCAGTAAAATTTGAAATTTCACTGGACTGAATGTCCATTGCTAGAAAAAGTTTTTCGTGAAGACTGTAATAATTCATTGGACATAAAGATCACAAAAAAATTCTTCCTGAATTACAACAACCTACCTTTGTGTTGTTTGTTTTATTTTATTTTCTTTGCCTTTTCTTTTTTCTTCCCTCCATTTTTGTAACCTGTCCATGTATAATTCTGTAAAAAAGTATACAAGGTTTAACACCATAGTCTTTAGAACAGTTTAGCATAATAATGGCAGTTTGTAAAATTCTCTTATAATGGTGTAGACCATGAGGTGAGCCTCAGGTTACTGAGTTATGACCATGAGTGCATGATGATGATGTTAAACCAATTCAGTAAATACAGTAAATTGAGTAATACTAAATAGGCACAAAAATTAGTACTTACATGAAACATTAACATCAGTCCTTTTTCTGTTTTGGGGAACAGGTATCAGGTCCCTGTATTGGCTTTAAAGTAACTCAGTTTAATTTAAAGGGCGAACTTTGCATTGTGAAACACTAAATTTGGGGACTTTTTTAATTACAGGGAAATTTTTCTCTCAGTGGGGAAAAATATATACTTTTTAACTTGGCAAATGGGGGAGAAAATCGGACCCAAAAATGGCATAAAAAGGGAAGGTAGGTGTAGAGCATCAGACTCCTAATCCGGAGGTTGCGGGTTCGAATCCCGTCAGCAGCCAGAAGAATTTGACCAGAACCTTGAATCCTTTCTTTTCATACAAGTATTTAATAATTTATCAGAATCGAGGAAGCAGTTATCGATGATTGAGAGTAGCTAATATAAGTAGCAACAAAGACCTATACCAAAGACAGGTCTTCGCCTATATACTATATATATATATACAGATACATCTTGACTTTAAGAACTTGGTCCACAAATTATTTATTAAATAAATTTAAACTAAAGTCTAAACGACAATTGCGACGACTACTGGAGTAAATTGTTCAAGAAGTATTTCTAGAAAACATAACTTTCATTGGTTTTACTTCATATAAATGAAATGATGGTTATTTTATCTAAAAATAAAACATAGCGAAACGAACTCTTAGTCTTACTCTATAGTACATGTCGCGAAATCTTGTGAAATTTAGCGCTAACGTCAACGTTTCATATCCAAAATAATTAAAGCTTCAATAAAGCTAAGATAAAAATGGTAAGTAAAAAAATGTATCCTATAGTGTTACCTGATTTAGTCTTCTCCATGACTACAGTACAAATTTGAAGTAAACGTCAAAAAAAAATTATTATTGTTTTGTTTTGATTTTAGCGGCTATTTGTATCATCGGTTTTGATTGGCCACGGGAAAAATAGTGAGTGGAAAAATCCGTAATCCGGAATAGAACGGATGCTCAAGGCACCTTTCATTACGTGCTACGTATGGTCCCTGGTGTAAAGTGCTATATTTATTTAAGCTTTCAAAAAAAACGAAAATAATTAAAGAATACATTGTTGGAAACAATATTAATTTATTTCAGTCAGAGATATAGATAACATATTATCTATAGCTCTGTTCCAATGTATGCATAAAGTATAAATCGTTCTTGTGTATTATTTTAAAATTCACCTTACTAATGACAATGTAGCCACTGTTGCGATAGTTTTATCATAATTTGTAAACGCAATTAAAATGTCTACAACGCCACTTGATCAATTTCCGGAAACGCGCGGTGGAAATAAATTGGGCTCATTGTCATTTGAAAACAAATATAGTATTGGTAAACAAAGCTATCGGAGCAGGGGCAAAATATGGGTCAGGTGGCAGTCTGCAACTCTTGAATTGAAGAGCACCATATGCTATTGAACTTATGTAAGGAATGCATTCACAAATTATATTAGTACGGAATGCTATATAGAGTCGTTTTCCGAACATGTCCCATGTATATAACTTGATTTATCAAACTGAATGAAACAGATATGCACTTTTGGAGTCTGAACGATTGGCCAACTTGTTCCCGTTCCATACAAGTCTATGTAAGTTCAGTTTCCATGAGTTCTTTTAGTACTTTGGTTCTAGACAACTGCCGTACATACTTAATTAAACCTGGCGATACATCCACCAATAGCCTCACAAACATACAGACTCGCCCATCATTACCCCTAGTGTTAAGTGTGACATATATATTCAACGAATGTCATATTTATATTAAATCTACGATTTTAACATCTAAGTAGTTCTGTTGTTTAAACTGTCTTAAACAAATAAATCAGCTCTATTGAAATTATTGTCACTTTAATGGTTCAATCAATATAGTTGACAATCTTCATTATTACATACATTTGATTGTTAAACACGACACCATTACTGGTTTTGGTTGTAAGCATTGGATATATGGAATATTTACCATTTACAAGATGATATTAATTGTGTGTATAAAACCAAATTGAAATGTCACCATGAGGTTGATAAACTTTGTATTTTGTCTACTTGTAAATCTTTTTGATACATTTATATCAGTGCAGTGTCATGGTATGTATTTATGAGGATAAAAAAAGTAGTGCAGTGTTAGTTAATGTTGCTTTGTTTAGTGTTGTTCTTGTTTGTTGTGGTGGTGTTTAGGAAATTGTGGTTGTTTTTTTGTTTGTTTGTTTTTTTGCTGTTGTTGATATCTAAATTATTACAAAAAATATTCTTTTCAAATCACATTCTGTTTTTAATGATTTTCATTGAACATCATCGATATCTCAACTTTTTCTACTTTGGCACGTATGAAGACGTTGGGAACTATGTGTTGGAACAGAAGAGCTGGAAACAGTAAAATGTGACTGTAAATTAAGCGATTGTCCAAAACCTGTTTAATTTTTTATTGCTCAATAATGGAAGATGATGTATTTCTGATAAAATACCACACTGTGATTCTATTCACAGATCTATCATGCAACTGTTGTCATATATAGTGATGCCATCTATCAATTTGTATGCACCCGGTATGCACATACATGTAATTCTATACATATATAGTTATCGGTCATTCTCATATCATGTACAATTCATCTAACTATGCATATTTTATTGTTACTTTTAAAAGTCAAATGTCTAAAATATAAATCCTACATTCTGACAGGAGGTAGACAGTACAGTATTGGCTTAATGGAACATTGGACGGGTATAAGTGCTTACAATATTACTATTGTAATCATAAACAGCGATATGCGTTCAGCGAATGTTGATGTGTCCAACAATGCTTTGTCACCTTTCTTGAAGTAAGTTCTCTAGTTTATTCATTACAACGACCATGTATTTACTCTATCTATATTTGTTTGTTTGTTTGTTTCATCGGGTTTAACGCCATTTTCAACATTATTTCAGTCATGTCGTGGCGGGCATTATCCTAACCAGCTTTCTTGGACCCCATTTAGTACTTAACCAGTACTAACCACATTCTATCCGCAAGCTTCTGCCAAGCTATCCCACATAATTCAGAGGTGGAGGACAATTTAACATAGGGTGTAATATCTTCAGTCAAATTTGTCACGGACAGTGTACGTGAGCCTCGCCGGGGTTCGACCTCACAAGCTCTCGATCAGTAGTCAAAAGCTCTAACCAATGAGCTAGCCGGGCGAGCTAACTCTATCTACAATGTCACTTGTTTCCTGGCGAGAAAACATTCCGCGAACACTTTTTCAGCCAGCATGCTAACAATGCTAATAATTTGTTTGTTTGTTTATTTAAATTTTACGCGCCTTTTCAACAGTCAGAGTCATATATGAGGCGGACAGTTCAACTAACCATCGTTCCTGGGAAGAACCAGTACTATAATCCCATCCTCCGTAAGCAACTGCCTACTTTCTCACATAAAGAGACATGGTCGGTAGCGGGGCTCGAACCCATGACCCTCTATCAGTGAGATGTTACAGTGATTTAAAGTCAGCGACCACAACCACTCGACCTCGAAGGCGGTTCTAGGTTCTAACAACGTTCTATTCTACATTTTAAGCAAAACGTATATTATTCCTGGTGATGGTGGATGTGAATCGATTTTCGTGACACCAGAGATGGCTTTGACATCAATAACTAACAAAAGCAATGTAATTACTGTTAGTTCTGACATCAATGTTGACGTCATTGTCCGCCATTACATCCAGTATGCGTTTGATGGATACCTCGCAGTGCCTGACATGTACGCGTCCAACTATCATACAGTGATAAGTTACTGCAATGAAGATTCAGACGTGATCTCAAAATGCATGGTCACAATTACGTCATTGGACAAAGAAACAACACTTTTCATCACCATGCCAGGCCATAATGTAACACTATCAATGGGAAGTTGGGGAGAAAGCTTACAAACAATTTTCGAACCGTACGAACAGATGGAAGAAGCCATGGGCCCTGGTGAGGTAAAATTTGTGCGTGGTAACGATCTTACTGGAATGAAAATACACTCTAGTGAACCTGTTCATGTTTTGACTGGATGTACTGTCGGGAGATTTTACGACAGCACTAATAATGAATTTCACGAGACAGTAATGTTGTCAGAAGACAAATGGGGTTTATCGTACATCATTGTTAAATGGTATCGTCCAGATGACAGAGTGTGGATTTTTGCCTCAGAAAACAACACAAATATTACAATCCATCACAATGCATCCCAGACTGAACATATCTTTATTGTCGACTGTGACCAGTATGTTGACTTCATAGTAACCGAACCTGTTTACATCATTTCAGCAGACAAACGCATTGGAATTGTGCAATTTACAACTGCCAAATCCTCATCAACAAAATTCTCCGCGCATTTCGTAACTCCAGTGGAACAGTTCACATCTAAAGTTGTCTTTCTAGTTCCGGAAACGTCATTAGTAGATCCGACTGCATGGGCAATCGTTTATACTGAAACGAAATGGACAAAGAATTTAAGTCACAATGGGAAAAAGGTTACCTCAACATGGCAACAGGTATTGTGTTCTGAAATGTCTTACACCGGTATTGAAATAAGCTTAAATGAAAACCACGTGCTACAGCAACATGGTCCAGGTGGTAGCATATGCGGTTACCTGCTGGTTCACGATTATTACTCATTGTGGTCACAACATCTGGGAATCAGCAAAAAGAACTTGCTGCAGGTAAGACTTATTTATTGATTTTAGTTTCGCTTCGAGCTTTTTCATTGCTACTGGTATCTTGGATGCGCTTTGGTAATTGTTATTCTGTATCATACGTGATACTCTTTGCCAATTATTAGTGCGTTAATCTGTGTTACATGTGATACTCTTTGCCAATTAGTGCGTTAATCTGTGTTATATGCGGTACTCTTTGACAATTTGTGTGTTATTCTGTGTTATATGTGGTACTTTTTAAGAATTCGTATGTTATCCTGTGTTACATGTGGTCCTCTTTGCCAATCAGTGCGTTATTCTGTATCATATATGTGGTACTCTTTGTCAATTAGTGCGTTATTCTGTATCATATACATGTATGTGGTACTCTTAACTGCATACTTATCACTATAATGACAACAGGAATTTGAAATTTTCTAACCGATTAACCATACATGTTCTCGTGTATGATAAAACACGCTACTACGTGGACCATTATCAAATCTCAGGCAAACTTCATATAACCGTGCAGCAAGCGGTGATTTACTTGGAGCTTACATTATCTATTTTTTCCCGACCAAGAGAATAAATTTCGTCAAATTATACGACACATGAACATATCAATAAATAATTATACAAAAAAGACAAAAGTAATGAGCGCAATTGTGAAACTACGGACTTGAATTGATCACTTATCTTAAATACCTATTAACTTACATTTCAGGATTGTGACGGCCCATGTCTTGAAGTGGATCCTTGTAACTTAACAAGCGTTCCTACAGTATACACTGAGCCTTTTAGCACAAGATCTATTCCCACAATGCCGTATTCTGACCACTTCCGGTCGTCTGCTAATTCGAAATGCTTCTGCAGCTGCAAAACTGTTGGCGATAGTGGGCCTAACTTAACTAATGATACATCATTAGCTGACGAGGAGATGGAAATGTACGAATTGCAGAAAAATATGACAATTGACAAAAGAATGACGTCGCAGACGAGGAGAAAGAAAACGAGCGCAGACGACTCTAGGAGCAGTTCAAAAGCCATCGGTTCCGTTGCTGTTATATTTCTAGTGATAAGTTTCTGGGCATTAGGTGATATACGTCAAGTTATTTCTGACATAACTACAAAGCATAAATTTGATAGCAGTCGTTGTTGACCATTATATGACAAATGGACCTACCCAATGTTTTCAGAGTCGGGGCGGCAGGGGAGAGTAGTGGCTACCCAAATAATTCACAAAAAACACCAACTGTTGTCGTGTGTAACGTTTTTTATCGCAATAATTTGTATGTTAGGAGATTTTTAAGCTAATAGTGTCTCAAAATGACGTCATAGAAACGTTTACGAGTACTATTGACTTCATAATATAATCATATATACATGCTATTATGAACGTTTCTAAATTATAAATACTAAAATAGAATATTAATTAGTTATCAAATGACGATGTCCATAAAATACATATATAATACCTTTATTTTATTTGTGCACTAACAAGCAAATCTGTTATGTTACGAATACACTTATCTTTATGGAACTTTCGGTAATAATTTCAGAGTTTTTAATTTCCTTTGAGACGGATGGCAATCTAGATTAACTCGATTTTTACGAACATATACAGTACATGTTTTTTCAACATCATAAGAATAATTATGTAAATGTCTGAATCTATCGAGATACAGTCGATACAAGACCAATGCCTCCGCGCATGCACATAAAACAATAATTCAGAATAAGACATAATATGGCCTTTATTGACAGGTGGTCATTATTCGGAGGTCATTTTGTTCTCAATGACGGTTGTTAAAAGAATGGCCTTTGTTCACAGGGTGGTATTTATTCAGAGGTGATCAGCAACACAGGTTTGATTGTACAGTGCATCCTCTCTAAAGCAACACCCTTTGAGAGAAGGAAAATTGTACTGTTGTTGAGAGGTTGTTGCTCTAGAGAGGTTAAATTAATAGTGAGCTCGTGTAGTAGGAACAAATCATGCTATTGTTGCAGGGAGGTTGTTGCTCAAGGGAGGGCCGCTCTGGAGAGGTTGTACTGTATATCATAATTCCGTAAACCTACCTGCCTATCTATAAATTAGATAAATGGTAAACCCGCTTCTCTGCATAACATTTTGAACCACACTGAGATGTTGGTCTTCTCTGTTTACAAAATCACTTCGCTTTAAACTAAACTTTACGACTCGATGTTCAACTTATTGAGAACAAGAAATAACATTAGTACAGATGATTGAATTTTAATAACATACACATAATTGTATTATAAAAGGATTAGTATAATCAGATATTAAATACGATTTTATGTAATAGACTGTTTTGTAGGGCTGACAGAGATTGTGTTCAGTGGGACATGATATCCTATTAATGTTAACGTAGTATTTAAAGTGTAAGTATGTTATTATTGACCCCACTGTGGTGGGAATCTGTTGTTGAATCATGGAGTAAAACTTATCGGTATGTTGTATTTGTTTTCGTAATTTACCTTCTTCCATTGTTTTTTTTTATTATTAATTTATCATTTGGGCAGCTCTTGTTAGAAACTTTTTTATGTAAACTTCATTTGTACAAAAATTAAAAGTTAGGAGTAAGAATATTAGATATGTATTGCTCAATTGTTCATTGACATGTTTAAACTAACCTTCACTGAAGAGTAACCAACGTACGATTTTTTGACTGATATTCTTCAAGCAAATGAATCAGTTGCTGATTAAACCAATCATGAACTTTTCGGAGTTCATAACTTGCATGTCGTGTATACATATCTCTCGACGTCCTTGTTTACACACATTGTGAAGCGAGACATTGGCTCATTTTCTAGTTATAATATTGAATTTAATTTCTTCGATGGGAGTGAATGAATGACAATGAAGACAAGTAGCATGGTCATGAAGAAATACAGAAATAATAGAACAGAGGCCTCCATGGCCGAGTGTTTATGGACTCCGACTTGTAATCACGTGCCCCTCACAGCAGCTGCTGTTGGTTCGAATCCCATCCGGGGCCAAAAATCTGCCCAGCTAGTTTATGGAAGATAGGTGGTTCTACCAACATGTAAGTCTGGGGTCTTCTTCCACTATAAAAGCTGCTGGGAAGTCGCTGATAGTCCATGGATGTTGGTTCGACATTAATGGTCATTCAGGAGAGAACAGAGAACTGTTATGCTTATAAGATACATCTACAATGTAGATGAAATTAACAATGATACAATACTACAGGCTTCTGTGATTTTAAGACAATTTTAATGTGAGCATAATGCGTGAATTTGAACTAAATGAAGAAAATCCATACTATTGTGAATTTCATGACGAACTTATGCTGTGGCCAGCGTAAATGTAATGGATTTAAATGATTTAATGGGTATGTGATTTGTTGGACGGGACGTAATTGCTGAAAATTATGCTTCTTGTTGTATGTGTAATGATAATAATGTGTTTGTACCCAGCACGGAGACATTATTGAAAATAATTTTAAATGTCATCTTTATAAAAAAAAAACATTCAAATTTATCATTTCAACTTTATTCATCATTATGATATCATATTTCTATACAGCTTATTTCGTCAATAAAGACGTTTGAATGCTTATTGTCAACAGATAAATTATAAAAACAAACGATAAAAGGAGTTGACAATAATTCAAGATATGAATGGTCTGTATAAATTAAGACATTGGTACAAAACATAATACACAACAGACGATTCTATCGATATTGCATAAGAAATCAAATAGAACTATTTTACAATATGACAATGCATACGTGTTTTCATGTTCATTCTATATAATTCGTGAAAAATTTTGTAGTCAAAGAACGGAACTGTTAAGTTCTGTTCTATTCTGTTCAGTTATGTTCTGTTCTGTTCTGTTCTATTCAGTTATGTTCTGTTCTGTTCTGTTCTATTCAGTTCTGTTCTGTTCTATTCAGTTCTGTTCTATTCAGTTATGTTCTGTTCTATTCAGTTATGTTCTGTTCTATTCAGTTATGTTCTGTTCTATTCAGTTCTGTTATATTCAGTTATGTTCTGTTCTGTTCTATTCAGTTCTGTTCTATTCAGTTCTGTTCTATTCAGTTCTGTTCTATTCAGTTCTGTTCTGTTCTATTCAGTTCTGTTCTGTTCTATTCAGTTCTGTTCTGTTCTGTTCTATTCAGTTCTGTTCTGTTCTGTTCATTTCAGTTCAATTCTGTTCAGTTCTGTTCTATTCATATAAAAACACAATTACAGCGACCGTATCGCTGGTCATGCAAAATTCAAGGCTTCGGTACCCACGAAGTATGATTATTAAACACAACACAATATAATACTAACTATATAACGAAGACAAGCTCACATACATCATTTTATAAATCAATGCTTAGATGATAAATAAACGTGCTCGTGAAATAGAAAGACGTTTTTCAAATTGTATCATTTGATCTGATAACAAATTGTTCAGTGGTCCATTTTTTACTCATTAACGGCACATTGAATGTGATTTAAATTCACTTTGATCCCATAGCGCTCCTCATTAAGGCCTGTTTGCCTGATGCTAATTGTGATCGACACGATATGGTTTGGTTTATTACAACCACATTTAGTTCCTATTTGAATTGATGTATCGGGTACTTCATAAATTCTTGAAAATAGCGTGATGCGCACTAAACTCGATTGCGATTGCGGTGTTCAAACGTAAAATTTTGTTTAAAGCAAGCAATACAATGCCATGATAAAGGGACACATCGCGCAGTTTTTAATACCAAATGTATTCCTCAGTGGGTAAGAAGGCTATGGTGAAGAAGGAAGTCGAATGAAAAGTACCCGTATTTACAATACATCGTATTCTAATACTGCAATGCTTATACTGAATAAATAAACTACTAGTTTT
The DNA here is from genome assembly GCA_964023205.1 of Lutraria lutraria. Lineage (NCBI taxonomy): Eukaryota > Metazoa > Mollusca > Bivalvia > Venerida > Mactridae > Lutraria > Lutraria lutraria. The sequence goes on from OZ026833.1 coordinate 29,339,368, forward strand.
AATTTTAAGCGATGAGTACAATGTTGAGCAATACTAAAGATCCTGTTTAATAATAGGCATTCATTAATTCCCTATCTTTTCGAATATTTGCTCGAGCTTCAAGTTTTGTTTAAGCTTGAAACTAAAAATGATATTGTAATTATATTGAATACAGTTAATTCATTTATATCTCTGAACAATTTACATCTCTAGAAAATAAACAGTATTCAGTTTCGCTTCTTCAAAGAACTGTGTAAGTAACGAATTTTCATTATTTAAAGCATTCACGTGTACGTAGGTCTACATACGTGAAACGCGTAAGAAGGTAAAATTAGCTGTGATGATTTTTTACATTACTTAGAAACAGTCTAATATTTGTTGGCGGATTAATTTACACGTACTGAAAATACTAAAATAAAAAAAAACGTCTTAACGTGTGCTATTAAATAGCTGTTGCTAAGAAAAGCAATTCGACGGTGAAAACATCGCACAGACAATTTAACATGTCTTAAAATTGAAGGCGATAAAAGCACACAGGCGTATAATTGGGTAATTTTCTTTGATTGGAAGCCGTAAGGTTGATAGGTGAAAATCAATGCGAATTGCATGTTTACAAGATAACAAAATCTTCTATTGTTTTCTTGTGGATAACGTAGTACAACATTGATATTTGTTCTCGGATTCTGGACAACGCTTTATTCGATTTCTAATGCATGTATACTCCTTCTGAAATGGATTTAAGCTTATTTACTTTGCGTTTTTGTGTTCCATGTCTGTACATTTTCTGATAAAAGACATTTTCTCTTAACACACGGCTTGATGGAATTTTAATCAGCTGGCTCACGTGATAACACAAGGAATATGGTGAAATAATGGGTTAGATAAAACGTGTACGAAGTAGTAGGTATTTTATAGTTATTTCAGTACGTACAAAATAATTTAATGTATCGTAATACATCTCTGGACGCTGAATCAATTATTAATCGAAATATTGTGCAATCGTGAAATTCAATACAGCATTTGGATATCAGTTATTTCAAATACATATATATATATTTATTGTTCATCAAATAACAAAATTGGGACTATTTTAAATGCTCGGATAATTTCCAATGCATGTATTATGTTTTTTTTTTCTAAAATAACCATAATTTTTTTTTTTATATTGTTTGAAGGTTTTCATTTGATTCAATGTGTTACCATTAAAATGAGGACATATTTTAACAAAGAAATAATAATCTAATAGAGACTTTATGAAGTGTACATGATGAAAGATGATACACCGAGGCTTACAGGTCACGTGTTTTTAAACGTATCTAGTGTAACAAACCGATTCAAGAAACGAACTGAAATAGGGTTTGCTATGAAATACGAAATATAGCAAGAAACCGGTCTGAAACATTGCCTGAATAGTTTTTTGCGAATAAAGTAACTCCTGGTGAAAATTGTTAATAAGTGTTTAATTTCTTTATAGATGGAAGCGAGCAACTTACTGATAGAACAACAAACTTTGTACAGCATATATAACACAGAAACATGGATATAAAATGAGACTTGTTCTACAACTTGTTACTTTATTTTCTGCCTTGTTACTGTGTGGATCAGGTAATATTTCATTTATGTACATGTTGTCTTTTATAGATTTTTATTCAGATAGTTAGTTAGATACTTATTCGAAAATAAGGCTAGTTTTTTCTAGTTTCAGTTTATTTAATTTCCTCAGCATATTTTAGTCATATGATATGAGATAGAACAAGAATATACAGATTACAATATGTTCTATATTCGGTTATAAGGCGGCATGTCCAAGATTTTACACATTACAAAATCACAATTAAATTAGCATTTCATGTGATAGGGCTTGTGGTTATATAAAATACAAACGTACGTTTCATTACAAATACATGTGCATGTGTAGTTGTATCATTTTAAACAAGACTGGAACATACACTTGTACATTGTAAATACATCAAAATGATATCAATTTTTATTACATAATAGCAAACAATATCGTGTTAAGTACACAAAAGAGACTGAAAATCAGAAATAATTTTAAAAAAAAAGGATTCGATAATTGATAGGGAGAAAGTGTAATGTTGTCTCTGTAAAAGTTTTATACTTTTGTAAATATGTGTATATACTGTAAATATTTGCCGCATGGGTCTAAGACCTTCCGGTACTTAATGAAATAAACTTTGAAACTTTATATTTGGATGTATTCAATATAATTGAGCGGTTTTCAGAAGTTCAGTAAATTCTGAAGTATTAGATATTTTCCAAAACTATTGTTTAATATCTTCTTTTTCAATATCAAAATATATTGGACATTCTAATATAAAGTGAAATTCATCTTCAAGCTCATTGCATTGTTATGTACATGTATGTTTTAGTATGTGAACAAGTTAACAACTTAACATATATTAACCAAACATACTTTACTTGTAACAATTGTTTTGAATGAATTTATTTTTAAATATAAAAAATGTACAGAGATATGTATGGTGTTTTTACCCCATCTGAGCTTCAGAAATAGTGAACGAGATACAATATAACGTACTGTTCGGCGGGTTAGAAAAAAACCCACTACACATGACCCGATACACTAACTGTCTCATGACCATTGGAAATAAATGGAAAATACAAATTAAACCTGTGTCTTTTATTGTAAATAATATATTAAAAAATAAAAGAATTATCGTTTAGTTTTTATCTTTTCTATGATGGAGAGTTCTTGTCCGAACAATTGCAATGAACATGCAACTATTCAAACAAGAATTCAGATATTTTCAAATCATGAAGGACAGATAAAAGCACGACTGATAGTCCTGGTTGCATATTACTGATTATTTATTCATTAACATTACATTCTATTTAGAATATGGTAATTAATATCGATTCATATCGACCACTTAAGTAAAACATTGGTAAATATACCAACTCCCTAAGTTTCATACAAAGAGTTTTTCCTCACGCTGAATCAACCTTTCTTATTTTCCTTCGACACATTGGTATTTTCTGTTCCTTTCTATGCCCGTTTTATGACTACATTTTTTTCTTCAAATATTATAATACACATTATAAAAATGTTGTAGATGTCCACAGTTGAATATTTTAAATACTAGTAGCTTTAAACAATGATTGATTTATCAACGAGTCTTGCTTGCTATAAACATATTGATGTTGTGTGTTGGGTTCTGTAGTATTGACAATCAAACGCAGTCATTATGCCAAGTACTTCCGGGTAACATAAGATTAGTTTTACGTGAAACCTTCTAGAGTTGATAGTTATGTAATCTATTACAGTATAATCTCTATCGATCAACCCTGACATCAATTGATTGTTAATTAGACACGTGATTCATTCTACTACACTTACTATATATACATGTATGTATAAATGTTTAACCGGATACCATCGAATAACTGATCAATAGTTCATTGGTGTGGTGTAACTAAGCAAATGCGTACACAAAAACACTCACCTTTTATATAAGGTATACAAACAAATGAGTAAACAGCTACCACAAAAGAGTGATGGTAAATATTGCTTATACTTACACACAGTTTAATTTTAATGCAGAAGTTTATTAGGCCTATGTTAATAAAGAAGGACCAACATTTTATTGGGCTTTATTCCAGTGAGGTCCCAGGTTTAACTGCATTACACGACACGGAGATTTCGGTCGAATAGTTTGCAATGTTTAGTTCATAGTACACAAATTATATGGCCTTACATAGTCTTATTTTACCTATGGCTCATTAGGGTAAAATAATTATGTTTCATACTTTCAGACTTATAGCTTTGTTCAATAGCATAAATGTAACAAGTATAAATATTTGATTTCAAATGTTTCACAGTTCCAGGATGTCCCTCGAAAACAAAGACGTTAATCGCTGAGAGGTCTCCACAGTTTCTTACATCCCCGAATTATCCAGGAAATTATGGTGCTTTTCAACAGTAAGTAACATTACTGTACATTATCTTAAATCAAACGGAATTCGTCGTTGTAAGAAATGTCATGATTTTAAATTCCAACAAACCGAAAAAATGGAGTTTAGCCCATTCTATTTCACGTGACTCTATATTGCAGGAGACTGTCGTGTTCTTGGTTAATCTCTGCAGATGATATCTATGATGATGTTGTAATACAAATCAAGGTCCACAACTCTTCCATCGAACCTGCAACCGGATGTTGGAGGGACTCTGTGGATGTCATCGACGGTAGGTGTCTCTCTCGTGTTTTTAATTTCTTATGACACACGTACGTAGGTCAAACATCTGTGTCATTATCGAAATTTTCGCAACTTGAACAAACAACTTTGAATTACCTTTGTGTCTATCCGTGGCAGTGGCTCGACGAAGTTTTGTTTCTGTCAACATGTTATCGTCATACAACCATACATTAAACTGGCTTGTGGTATCTTGTTTGATTGCAATAGAAGCAATTTAAGTATTATACATGATATACAACTGGACGCCAGGTACATACTTCTCTTGTAAACAATATTTTTACAGCACAGTGTAATCATTGCAGGCCACATTTTACGCAAATTGAACAGTTTTCAGTAAACACATGTACATACCGACAATTTATACAACTTATGTCCAGTCATCTACCTGATCTATTTCCTGCTAAAGTTGCTTATAACTAATATATACCTCCGTGCAAGAGTGGTTAAGCATTCTGACTAGTAATCACGACCCCGTCACCGGTGTGTGTTCGTATCCCACCTGGGGGACCAAAAATCACATGTGAGAAAGTTGTCCAGTTACCTTACGGTGGTACTAACCAGGTCGACATTTATTGCAGGACCAAAAGATTTCTTTCGTCCACTGAAATCATGGTGCGGATTCACATGGCCTAAATCAACAATAACAAGCACAGGACGGGAGGTTCTGATCAAATTTGGTACTGATTTTAAGAAAAATGATTACTATGGCTTTATGCTTTCCTATTGGGTTACTAAGAAACGTAAGTATGTTTAATGATATTATAGATGGCACTGTGGATTTTATAGATGGTGCTAAGAATTATAAGTAATACATTTGTAGATAGTTCTGTTAAACTTGGGTGTAAAGATATTAGTATATATATAAATCAATTTGTAAATTGCGCTTCTGTTCCTGAGAAACATAGAATGCTTAGTTGTTTCGGATGCACCATAAATAGTTCATGTAATTTTACAGTGTCCATTTGAAGCGAACAATACAGTCATTCCTGCAGTTTAGAAGTTAATTATGAACAAGCATGTTTGTCGTACCTGTTCAACGGTAGAAGAATGTATTGAAATACTAGCCAGTCTATAATTCTGACAGCTAATTGGTGAAACAACTTTTTTTAAAAATATAAAGTACCTTGAAACCCTTTTTCAACAAAATTTGCCAGTAACCTTTATACGAGTATAGGAAACAAACTATTTGTTATCCAACTTTTGTTGAATTGTGCTTTTATAATTATATTCATACTCTCATAAGCCACAACACTAGTCTTAATGTTTATATTTTCAGCGATTTACATATCTAATTCAATAGAATGGTCGGCAGTAAACTACACGTTACTTGTTATTAGTTTAACATTACTTATTGGAATACCAGGCTGGGTGATGGGGCTCTACATGAAACGGGAACTGATACCTTACGTTTCAACAATACTGAGAGAGAACTGATACCTTACATTTCAACAATACCGAGAGAGAACTGATACCTTAAGTTTCAACAATACTGAGAGAGAACTGATACCTTAAGTTTCAACAAGACTGAGAGAGAACTGATACTTTAAGTTTCAACACTACTGAGAGAGAACTGATACCTTAAGTTTCAACAATACTGAGAGAGAACTGATACCTTAAGTTCCAACAATACTGAGAGAGAACTGATACCTTACGTTTCAACAATACTGAGAGAGAACTGATACCTTAAGTTTCAACAATACTGAGAGAGAACTGATACCTTAAGTTTCAACAATACTGAGAGAGAACTGATACCTTACATTTCAACAATACTGAGAGAGAACTGATACCTTAAGTTTCAACAATACTGAGAGAGGACTGACACCTTACATTTCAACAATACTGAGAGAGAACTGATACCTTAAGTTTCAACAATACTGAGAGGGAATTGATATCTCAAGTTTCAACAATATTGAGAGAGAATTGCTATCTTAAGTTTCAACAATATTGAGAGAGAATTAACAGGAAGCACTTTAGAGTTTGCGACTCATGGTGCATGGTAATCTGTAACATGTGTGTTTGATGCACCGTTAAACGAAATTCATATTTATGCCAAGTTACATTCCTGTGAAAACTTGATTTTTACATAAACATGTGCATGACTGTATTCCTAATCGAAGCAACTTCATTGACTTCACTTTCGGATGACTTGTAGTTTGACAAACACAATACATGGCAGATATGGGGATGTACACGAGATTATGATCATGATACAAATTGTTGTTGTTCCTCATATTGTAAGTGCTTCACAAGTTAATATCGTGAATCTGGCTATTTTTTCTGTCATTGGTCCTCTTGTAAACAAAGATATACGAACCTCTAGTTTTATTAGCTCACTAGAGCACTGAGTGCTCAAGGTGAGCTATTGTGATAGCGTGTTGTCCGTCGTTTGTGCGTTTGTTCGTCCGTCAACAATTGCTTTAAACAACATCTCCTTCTTAAGCAGTTGGTAAATTTCAACGAAAACTCAACCAAAGTTATTAAAAATATAGGACTGGGTCAAAATTGGCCCGCCCCGGGGTTTACTCTATTTCATATTGGCTTATATAGAAAGTTAAAATGAAAAATTACCTAGTTTTTAGATATTTGTTGTGTAGCATCGTCTCTGATGTAAAAACTGGCAACGCCCCGTGGTCACTTGATTTTACATAGGCTCATAAAGGGAAAAAAGAATGTTTGTCTCTATGGGTCTTTTTCTGGTGAGCGATATAGGGCCATCATGACCCTCTTTTATTGTATACTTGTACATGTATATACAACATACCAATATCCTGTATAATTATCATTTTTGCTACATAATTATGCTGTGTTTTTGTCAAGTCCACGCATTAAAAAAATGTGATAAAATCACCATTATTAAAGAATATACAAATTTTTTTACGATTCCATTTTGAAATTACGCACGTGATGTTGTTTCACTGACTGTTTGTTAATTACAGATATAACCTGCTGAGGGTATAAGAATCCATACAAACATTGAAATATTGCAACTTTTAGTTCTTTGCAGTGAAAGTACAATCGTCATTATTATGCAAATAAAAAGACATTTTAAAATTCGAATACATAGTACAGCACGTGAACCATTCATTGTTTAAAATCATACCTTCATTAAAACAATACAATCATATTGATGAATGTTGATCAGGTGGGCCAAAATCGGCTTAATTTAAGTATACGACCAGAGGAACGTCCAGCGGAAAGCTTAGAGATGAAGGACTCGAAACCTGAACTTGCTCATTATCCAATACGAAACAGATACACTAAGAGGAGGTCACTATGTTGAGCTGTCTGTGATCATCAGTATGAAGCATGTTCCCAAAGATGTCCTTACAATTCAAGATGCAACTGATGCGACGCAAAACATTATAGATGGACCACAAACTGTGACCAACACGTACGTATCACGTGCCAAAAGATGAAACAATTACCGTTGACCCCTATTTATCAGTGTTCAGTTTGGGGAGAGTTTAGTGTTTGCATAATACAAACATATCTGTCACATACAATTGAAAACCTGTTTATACATGTATAAAAACAACAACAACAATGAGTAGTTATGATACACTGGTATATGTATGTTTTCGTCTGCTCTTTTATAATCAAATGTTTTTCATGCCAAATTATACAAAAGTAATATTCATACGACGAGCCAATATCTCATTTGTGTGTGTATTTGAATCACATTCAAACAGGTGGTTCAGTATTCTTTAACCTTCCTATAGATAACTGAAATAAATTCATACATTGTTTTAATCGTAGTTTAATCAAACGATCATCCATTACATTGCAATGGCTATATTTAAGCTGTTGCAAATGCATAATAATGTAACCAGAGAGCGCATACAAAATACCCTACTGATTTTGTGTGACTTTCAAGCCGTATACTTTTATAGATTTGTGTTCTCCTGTGTTCTGTATTTTACGTTTTCCATCAACCTCCCATGAATCGAACATATTTTCGTACAAAATTTCGAATTCTGCTTTCTCGTAAATCTTCTTCGAGAAGTTCGACGTTCCCTCACCTTTGATGTACAAGGTGTCAAATCCAAAATGGCGGATCATACTAATGGCGGCTTGGAAGATTTGTGTTGCATAACCACAACGTTTATATTTTTCATGGACAGCAAGACCAATAAAATGAAAGGCTTCGGTGATGTCGTAATGTCCGAAAAAATCAGCCTTTTCGTCACAATAGGTAACATACTGCAGCAAGTCCTTAAGTGGCTCTGATTGTACTGATTTAATGTCGCTTACATCATCCTTGCTAATGATTCGTGTTGTTCTAAACGCTATCATGTCACCTGTCTTTTCATCGACAAACATAAGTGACAAATTTGACTTAAAAATTTGAAGCCAGAATTGCTTGAGTTGGTCATTCCATTCCATGCCTAAAGCTGTATTTACTGGTTCTTTAAGCGTGAAGTGATCACGTGCAAACTCCAGTGCCTTGTCATAATGTTCTTCAGTTATTAGCTCTAACCTAACACCCGGTATCTTCACTTCCGCACGTGCTTTTTCGAATGCCTGAAATGATAAATATTTTATCTTGATTCAACATTTGGATACGGTTTATAAAGTGTCAACAATGAAGCTTAGGTGACACATCTTTTGACCGAAATGCAAAAGAAATATGTTGCCACAGGGTTCGGTTTTGTGCACATTTTATTTAATTTCCAAAAACATAATAATCTTTTAACTCTGTTGGATAAATTCCGGGAGTACATTTCATTAGATTAGAATAACCAATGATAATTATGTACTAGTATTTCAGTTCCCACCTCAAATATCGTAATAACGTACGACGGAAGAGTTTTTCTCAACTTCATTGGAAAGTTACCACCCGCCCAAGGCTGAGCAGCCCTCAGCCAATAAGGTGTTTTCCCGCCACTGACCACCTGGCCTACTGGGTGCGTAGGGCTCTGGAAACTACCGACCAAAATTAAGGAGCCAGCACTCAGGCTAGGATGCTGGAATGTTCGGACTATGCTGACCGGCTTATCAAACAGTATTAAATCCATCTCTGGTATACGCAGAATTACAGTTATTAGATATTGCAATACAACAAAAGATCCGTCTTTCTGACTCAGAGAGCCTAAATGAGTCTGGCTATACATGACCTCTGTGTCACAAAGAAACACCAATCACCATGCACCACTAAAACTGCCTCTCTAAAGTGCAAGTCTGGCGAAGTAATATCTGACAAAGCTTAACAACTCGAAAGATGGGTAGAACACTACACATAACGTTGTTGAGAATACAGTCAGTCAAATCGCTCTTAATGCCCGTGCTGGAATTTCTCCATCAACAGATGATGTCTCAAAGACAATAAACAAACTTTCATTAGGAAAGACTCCAGACAAAGACTGCATACCTGCTGAAGTCGTCAGAAGTGGCAAACTCCGTCTTTTAAAACCGCTGCATACACTACTGCTTTAATGCGAGTAGGATGGAGTGGTACCCTAAGACCCCCCTATAAGAACAAAGACGACCGTAGTGACAGTAACAACTAGAGATGTTTCTCACTTGTTAGCATTGTTGGTATAATGCAGACAGGTATACCCCCTTTTCGAAAGGATTGAGTTTTGGCGAAAACAAACGGAAAGACAAGGTAGAAGAAGAAAGAGTAAAGCCAACTGGAACAATCCGATTACCAATCCTACCACTCACCGGTCTAGATACGTGAGATGGCTACAGTCGACTATGTAAATCTAGGAACGACTTCTAAAGCCACTGCGACCTACAGTGTTCATTTACAGCCTCAACGGGTGCAACCACATGGACTGGAGGTTGCCATACAATTGAACGAATGTGTAGACATGTCTCAGGACATTTGTTAACACATTCTATCTTTTGTCCGTATGTTTTTGGATCTATTTGTGCCCCCATTACAATGGACTCGTGAGCCTAAACAAAATAACACAGTATGAAATTCGGACTTGATCGTGCCAGAGAAAGGTTCGAGTTCAAATTTCAGACAAATTTCACACAATTTTTGTGAGGAAACTGTCTAGCTAGTTTACAGAAGATCAATAGTTAAACCCATGTGAGCATCGGCGGTATTTCTCCACTGTTTAAGTTGGAAGGACACCAAATGGCCTGACTGTTGATGCGACGATAAAGCCTTTATGAAAACTAAGGTAAATATTGAGTATATGACGAATCTTCGCTTTTAGAAATAAATTAAAGAATTAAAATAAACTGTAAAGTTACCTCATCTATTTGATCCTTCGTTAAGGCTTTCAAAACAAAGGAGTCCGCCATGATTACACAAAATCTATATAATACTATGCATACATGTAAACATAATGTTATCAGCTGATACTTGGTAGATCTTCTATCCATACACTATGGATATATATACGTTGAAACTGTGTCAAGGTTTTGTATGGACTATACGTGCATCTGTACATCACTTGAGATACATAATTATCACTAACCCACAGTCAACGATATAAAGAATTGAGTAGTTGACATACATTGTTGAGTGACGACTCTTTTAAATCAGTTAATTAAGAAGGTGTTACGTTCATGGACCTTTGTATCCTAATCACAGCACACTATTTTGGAAGCCATTCAGTTAGAATTATTACAAAACAAAACATTTACGAAGAAGAAGAAGTCTACATTTGATGTATTTATACACATACTCTTCACAACGCCAGATTTGTCACAAGAAAGTCTGATAATAAAAATAATTGGAAACTTAAAAGTTACAGAAATAGTTTAGTGTGAGGTGAGTGTTTGTAGATAACTGAGGGACACGAGTTAAACAAACGTGTATGCATAACTAAATACAACAACAATAAAGTGTGAGGTACAATGTTATTAGTACGAGTATTTTAATGAGTAATTATAATTATCAAATATTTATTTTACCAGTCAATATGTATATCACGGGCTTATCTCTTATTTTTGTCAATATTAGAATCACATTTAAGTATGTATGTGAATTATTCAGTATTCTTTAATCCCTCTGGCAAATTATTTGAACCAACCCATGTACTGTTTTATACATGATACCAAAGACAAACGATTATTCAATGTTATTGACGATACTTAAGCTGTAATAACTTTTAAGTCTCCATATACTAAACTCTTCAGTATGATCTACTGATTATGTGTGACTTTCAAGCCATACACTTTCATAGATTTGTGTTCTCCAGTGTTCTGTATTTTACGTTTTCCATCAACCTCCCATGAATCGAAGCAACCTTCGTACAAAAGCTCAAATTCTGCTTTCTCGTAAATCTTCTTCGAGAAGTTCGACGATCCTTCACCTTTGATGTACACGGTGTCAAATCCAAAATGGCGGATCATACTAATGGCGGCTTGGAAGATTTGTGTTGCATAACCACGACGTTGATATTTTTCATGGACAGCAAGACCAAGAAAGTGAAAAGCTTCGGTGATACCGTAATGTCCGAAGAAATCAGCCTTTTCGTCACAACGAATAACATACTCAAACAAATCCTTAAGTGGCTCTGAACACAGAGAGGTAATGTCTTGAGAATCGTTATTGCACGCGATTCGTGTTGTTCGAATTGCTATCATGTCACCTGTCTTTTCATCGACTAACATAAGTGACAAATTAAACTTAAAACTTTGGATCCAGAATTGTTTCAGTTCGTCAGTCCATACAATGCCTAAAGCTAATTTTACTGGTTCTTTAAGCACATAGTGCTCAAGTACAAATTCTAGTGCCTTGTCATAATGCTCTTCTGTTATAAGTTCCAACCTAACACCCGGTATGTTTATTTCCGCACGTGTTTTTTCAAAGGTCTGAAATGATACGAGTAAATACGCTAACATTAATATTTTGATACGATTTAAGTGTTCTGAGATAGATGGTTTATAAGGTTTGACGTTACCTAGAAGACTACATGTAAATTATCACGTATTTTTATCTTAAAGTTGTTTCTAAGACAATGCTTCATAGAACTGAATCACCAGGATGCCATTTAAAATTGCTTTACAAATAAGCCCACTGGAGAACTGGACCCTACTTGTGTGATACCGGTCAGTTTCCATGACAATCATGATATACGACATGCAAAGATAGTAAACATCCATTCAATAGCTATCAATAATTCAAAGTTGTCATTTTGGAAACAGAAGTTAATCTACACTAAACATTTCGAAGATATTCTTTTTTGGAAGAGAGTGAGAGTAATAATTTTTATTGTTTGGGAATAAAATACTGATTATACATCATCTGCACCATTTTAAAAGAAATGTAAGGACATGTTCAACATTTCCCAAACATATAATATAATGTAATTACATTTCTTTTGTTGACTATGTATATAATTTATTATTATATACATGTACAGTGTATATACTTTTAGTAAATAGTCAACCCGTTCTTGATAAAAGAACATCTAAAACAATTATTAATACTTATTTTAAATATTACAGTCATGTAAAGGTACTACATGTATGTGCATTAAAATACAGGTGTACATGTTTGCGCTCTATAGGCATTTGCACGATTCTAAAATTGCTCCGACGTTTTAGGAGTTCAAATAATGCCCGACAGTATTGTAATTCCAAAATCGCACAGGTCAAATGTAGCATTGGTCATTCACGTTTGGGAATCAAGGCAAGATTGAAATATTGTTTAGTCAATTTTAAAACACAGCTGTATTCCTTTTATTTCTACAGAGCAAACCCTAAACGTTGTAACGGAAACCTAGCTATTTGATAACACTTGATTTAAGATTGTTTCTTACACATGTATATGTACCGGTATGAACTCTGAATTTTGTGTCTAACGGGGTAAATACGAGTACACCATGTGTCATTAAATAGGCGAAATAACGACATCGCTTACAATAATAAACGCATAAAATACAAAGCAATATATTGAATATTAATTTACTGCATGTCTCCGGATACGTGTTTAGTACGTTTGTCCGTCTGTTCACGGGTTTGATACACAAAGGCCTAGTTTTCTACATGAAGTTTACAAGCCAAACTAATTGCTATTAGAATGTTAACACGGACAATGTACAAGGGACTCGTGACCCTAAACAACATAACAAAGTGGAACTTATGAAATACGGACTTGCTCGGACCAGGTGTTCACCCCGGATATTTCTTCACTGTTATTTTAAAGTCCGAAAGTCGCCAAATGAACATGGCTATTGGTGAGACGTTAAGCTCTTTACAAAAACCAACAAGGTAATTGAATATTCGCCTCTCATATGAAATATAAACTGCAATTTTACCTCTTTTATTCGATCCGTCGTTATTGCCTTCAAATCAAAGGCGTTCGCCATGATTTACACAAAATATATATATGTAGGTACGTACACACACTCGTACACGACTTGTTATCAGCTGATACTGGATAGTAATGTTGAAACTGTGTTAAGCTTTGTGTCGGTAAAACGTAAATTTACATATTGTTTGTGATACAGAAATTATCGCATACCCCAGCCAGCGGCAAATTTAACCACGAGTCTTTTAAAGACGTTCGCGACAGTTAAGTAGTACACCGCTAAAATAAGCAATTTAACTGTACTGATTTCGGATGCTACTCATATTTTAGCGGAAAATAAATCGTAAGCATTTCCTTTGATTGCATGGGTTGAAGTCAATCAATAAATAATTTAAAAGGTACCCTGCTGAAGTTTAAAGGAAATTTTAAAGAAAGCTCGTTTCTTTCCGAATAGTCGCACGCATGTGGCACCACTACAGTCTGGCATGATGCTCAAAAATGGTCATCCACTTCTGAGTGACACTGACCAGAATTTTAGAGTACACAGTATTGCCAACATAAACTATGCACATTTTCAGATTTTAAAACATTACTCCATTTTTTACAATATGATCGATGTATAGGAATTTATTAAAAATATGATCTACTTCAGTTAAAATGAAAACGAATACAGTAACCGAGCTTTTTTATTTCACTTTTGATCATGTAATAACATGCTCTTTTGAAACACAAAGTTTGAACAAAATGTATCATGGGGGCATGAAACTGTAGCCAACATCTTTATATACATGTATATTCTTGAGTAATGACGCTTTATGTAATATCTTTGCAAACGTATATTTTGTATAATCAATTCAATGCATATACAATGTAGCCCTACCGCTTAGCTCAGTTGGGAGGGTGTTACGTTTGTGTACCTTTGAACCTTCAGCACAGCTCAACATTTTATATACCGTTCAGTCCCAATTATTACATTTAGAACGAATCCTTCTAGATTTGTGACAAGAAAATCAATATTACACAACAAAAGCTAAGTCCCTACCTCTGCTAAATTGTGGCTCTTGCATCGGCCTAATGCTACACACACGTCTCCGACTTGGATGCAGTTCCCTTAATTATGGCCTTCATAGGCGGTCTATCGTCGATTCTCCCTTAAATATCTATCAATCCAAAGAAACAGTTGAACATTTTCTCATACGATATCAGAGCCATAGCAACTCTCGAGCAACCTCCTTTCCAACATTCAATGTCCAGTCATCAAACTTCTTAAATGGCTCTAAAAGACCCTCATGTTAAGAAAACGGATCTTTGTTTCTTGACGTGCAGCGCTACATATGTAGGCAATTCTAGAATCGTCGGGTATAATAGAAATTGAGAAATAGAGTAGATATTGCAACACAACAAAATATCTGTCTTGCTAACTCTGCAGACTGTCTATGCATGAACTCTGTGTCACCAAGAAACATCAAAAAGTGCCATGGAGACATCCAAGGTCCAAACACTGGCATTTGCTAGTGCTCATACTCACAAAGCGTAGATTTCTGCATAGCTTCAACATCACAGTGCTGACTGCGACATTGACTATTTGACTATTACATTGACTAAAAAGTCAGTTTTACCGTACCAAACTACTAGGAAAAACAAAGATTGATGTCAGTAAGATCAGACAACATAATTCGCCTCAGCATTCAACTCCTATTAAGAGAGCTTGTCGTCAACGGTTATGTGGGAAAATCGGAAGTCAATAATATACTATGCAGCCAATCTCTGTCTATGGGAAGAAAAAGGGGAGACTAGAAAATGATTATTCTGAGAAGCAAACGAAATGCATTGCAAGTTTATAAAGACCACACAAGGCACGCAAAGTTAACAGCACTGCGATCAGCAAGAAATCTAGTGTAAGCAATGGTCGGGGACTGTGTGAACGAATACAGGACCAATCGTTGCAGCTCAGTACAACGGCATCTAACACAGGCAGCTTCAAGGATATGTATGACGGCATGAAGAAAGCAGTCGGCCCATGCACCACTAAAACTGCCCCTTTAAAGTCCACTTCTGGCGAAGCAATATCTGACAAAGCCAAACAACTCGACAGACGGGTAGAACAAGTGTTACGCAGAATGTGTTGAGAACAGAGTCAGTAAAACCGCCCTTAATGCCCGAACTGGACGAGCCTCCTACTACAGTTGATGTATCAAAGACTATGGACAAACTTTCACCAGGAAAGGCCTCAGGCAAAGACTGCATAACAGCCTGAAGTCATTAATAATGGTGCACTCTGTCTTTTAGAACCACTGCATTAACGACTTGGACTATTTTGCATGCCATTCATTTTCAATGATTAAAACTTAACATTTACGACGAACACATCTATATTCAATGTCTCCACATAAAACTCTTCAAAAAAAACCTCTTCATTCGTCACAAGAAAATCAAAATAATGAAAATAGATGGAGACTTAAAGGTTACAGAAATGTTTAGTTAAGGATGAGGTTAGTGTTTGCAGATAACCGAGGAACACAAGTTAGACAAACGTGTCCGCTATGCATATCTGAAAGATTGCTGACCAAAACACAACAACAGTAAAATGTTTGGTACAATGTTATTAGTTTTCCTGAGTAATTATATTTGTTATATATTTATTATACCAGATAACACAACAGCAGTAAAATGTTTGGTACAATGTTATTAGTTTTCCTGAGTAATTACATTTGTCATATATATATTATACCAAATAACACAACAACAGTAAAATGTTTGGTACAATGTTATTAGTTTTCCTGAGTAAATATATTTGTCATATATTTATTATACCAGATAATAATTATCTATTTGTGTATCACTAGCATATATATTATTTGTGTCAATATCTAAATAATATTAAGTAAGTAAATTAGTCATTCTGTATTCTATATCTGTCCGGCAAATAATCTAAACCAATCCATGGCATGTACTGTTTTATATGGTACCAAAGACAAACGATTAATCATTGTTATTTACGATACTTAAGCCGTTGCAAATTATAAGTCTCTATATACCTGGCGTATAAACTCTTCAATAGGCTCTAATCATTTTGTGTGACTTTCAAGCCATAAACTTTCATAGACTTGTGTTCTCCTGTATTCTGTATTGTACGTTTCCCATCAACCTCCCATGAATCGAACATATTTTCGTACAAACTTTTAAAACCTGAGTTTTCGTAAATCTTCTTCGAGAAGTTCGACGATCCTTCACCTTTGATGTACACGGTGTCAAATCCAAAATGGCGGATCATACTAATGGCGGCTTGGAAGATTTGTGTTGCATAACCACAGCGTTTATATTTTTCATGGACAGCAAGACCAAGAAAATGAAAGGCTTCGGTGATACCGTAATGTCCGAAGAAATCAGTCTTTTCGTCAGAATAAATAGTAAACTGCAGGAAGTCCTTAAGTGGCTCTGATTTTACTGAGTTAATGTCGCTCGTATCATCCTTGCACGCGATTCGTGTTGTTCGGAACGCTATTATATCACCCGTTTTTTCATCGACAAACATAAGTGACAAATTCAACTTAAAACTTTGATACCAGAATTGTTTCAGTTCATCAGTCCATTCCATGCCTACAGCTTTGTTTATTGGTTCTTTAGGCATAAAGTGATCACGTGCAAACTCCAGTGCCTTGTCATAATGTTCTTCAGTTATCAGCTCTAACCTGACACCTGGTATGTTTACTTCCGCACGTGTTTTTTCAAAAGCCTGAAATGATAAATATTTTGGTAATGGTGCAATGATATTTCAATACGACTGAACGTTTGACATGTACAAGAGCAGTACTGGCACAGTATCTAGGATAACTAGGTTAACTGAATAAACCAGTACTTATACATTATCTAGGAACATTAGTTTAACTAACTGTAAAACGATAATACTGGCATATTATCTAGGATCACTAGGTAAACTGAGTGTACAGTGATATTACTGGTGTAGAATCTAGCATCTTTGACTTAACTGACTGAACAATGATGCTACTGGTATATAATCTTTGATCACTTTTAATTGTAATGAAATAAAAAAGACCTCAGGAAACCTATAGTTTCTTACAGGTAATTCACTTATTGTCAATATTTTACTTTGGCATGATAATCATAATTAAGCTGTAGTGTGGAATTGGCATTGACCTCAATATTGTTCGTCATTTAAAAGTGGTACAATCGATGTTCTGACTGAGTAAATACTGGTACATTACAATAATTGTTGTAAGTTCACCAATATCAACGTTTTAGTAATCATTACAATGAGCCATTTTATATTTAGTTAACCAAATAACGTATAAGGTAATTAAATTTATCATGTATTGAACGATGAGATAGATTTTTGATGATGACAAGGACTTATATACATTCATGTGTTTATGTAAGTTCTTGATGGTGAGTAGCCATAGCGTTTGAAAAAAAAACGCATAAGGAATGAATTGATATATTCTGAATATTTTAAAGTGGTGAAAAGGAAATCATTCATTTAATCCGAACTTAAATAGTCAAAAATATGTAAATTCTTACAATGATGCAATGTATTTCTAAAGATACTGTTGTAGCAACTATGCAGAGGTATGTAGCTCCGACAATGATGTAAATTTTACAAATGCTAACAATGCGTCATTTAAAACCCATTAAAAGAAAACAGTTGATGCATATAATTGTAACAGTTATGTAAAGGCGGATTCTCGTTTTTCGACCAGACGGTAAATGATCGATGCATATACCAACATTGATGACAACGATATGAGTTTAAGTAGTTCTAACAATGACTCAAACGTAACCAATTTTAATGTTCACGCAAATGACATATTTGCTGTACAGGTCGACAGTGCTAATAAAAATAATTATTTCATAAAAAATAAGGCTTCATATGATAATATCTCTCTAGATAAAAAGGGATTGCATATCGGTTGTTTAAACGTGCAACACATGTTACCCAAACTCGATGAAGCAAAAATCATTTTTTGAGTGAAAAACCCGCATTAGATATTTTCAGATTATGTTAGACTTTTTTTGTAACGATTCTCCTGACTCAATGTGACTTAACGTATTGATATATAAAGCTTTACATACGATGACACCTATATACATATCTAATTTATTTCAACTTTTTGAACGTAAATTTGATCATTTTAGATCATCACAAAATCAGGACTTAAAGCACATGTTATGAAAAAACAGACTTGGTAAAACCTTATCTTATACCAGCATGTCAGTTTGGACTGATTTACCACTTTACATTAAAACACCATCATCCCCAGGTAGCTTTAAAACAAAATGCATCAACTATTTATATGACAGAGAAAATACTCATAGTTGTGTATAGATGATCATTAAGATTAGTGGTTGTGATTTTAAACTGTTTTTCTTCTTTTTGTTGTTGAAGGCTTCATTGAAAAGAAGTTTTCATCATTTTAGTATTTTGATGTATAGTTAATGAACTACCTTCTATAAATAAAGATTGTTTTTATGATGATTATAACCCCATATTTTTAATCAATGATTCATTGCTTCTCGTGAAAGTTATGAATACTGAATATAGGCAATACATAAATTATTTGAACATGACAAATAATGTTAATCATACAAAGCATAAGTTTATAAACATTGAGAATTTCACTGTATTGACAGGTGCGGAGCTTGGTTTAAAATAATGTGTGCGGGATATGCCCCTCAGAAATGCTTTTGTTCTGTACTTTTCACTATCGCGTATAAGCCGCGTCTAACACGGTCTATAGTAAGCTACCTCCCTAATTAAGCAGTAATCACATGAAACGTGCCCCAATCAATAGGACCAAATATAAAAAAGAGTTTATTGCAATCCGAAAATGAAAATAACCTAAAACATTGTCAGTTTTTGTATTCAAAAGCTTTAAATTAAGAGAGTAAGCTTTGGGTCGTATTTCACATTAAATTATTAAAGATATGTTCATTGTCGCAAGTATTATCGTAGTTCAAATTAAATTATTAATCATAAGTTCATTGCAGCAAGTATTTTGCTAGACAATTCTTAATCATAAAATACTCTGTCCACGTCACGGTATGATTCCATCTAAAAAACATTTTATTAAATGTCGTGTTAGTTTAACTGTAACGCATTATGCAACATTGTGCTATTTGAATTATCGGTGTAGTAAGTATTACCAGGGTCACTCAAATAGAAGGGTCTGGACTCGTGCTCTTCAGGCGCTTATCTCTGTATAAACATCAAGTTGTGCTGTCGATACATATCGGAGAGCTTTTTTCACGTGTGTATAGAGAACACACAAATTTTCTATTTCCATTTAGTCAAAAACAGAAATCGAAAATTTAAAATAAAATCATGAATTAACGGAATATTGATCTTTCTAAAATGTGTTGCAAGCATTTCAGCGATAGATGATTATTAAAGACGGAATCACTTACTAAAAAAAGTAAAGTTGGTCAAACTCAAAATGGCGACTTCGTCAAAAAGGGTCAAATTCATGTATCATTATTTCTTAGCATCGGAATCAATATGAAAAAGTAACTGCATGATTTACTTCAACAACCTTTAAAAGACATGAAATTAATCCCGACATCATCACTCTATAACTTAAAAGGGTTATATTTACTTACGAAAAATACACGCTTTGCGACAACAATCTAGATCTGGGCTTAAAACGAGTTTTCGTCCATTTATGTACCGTCGGATTTCAACATAAATAAATGGATTTTGTCCTAAGAAATTGGTCAAATTAGGAGATACGTACGATCTAACTTTTTGTGGAGCTCTACACCAATAATGTTTAGTAATTTGTGAATATTTGGGCATCTATTTCAATGCGATATTCACCGTTTCACAATGACGGCCGTCTTGAGCGCGACCACGTGATCGCTACACAACGCTTCTAGACCCATTCAATTGAAAGACCCTGGTATTACAAACTTAATAATGCCATAATCATATTACTTTCACTACATTTAAATGTAATTAATCACCATAGGCTTAATGACATAAAAGCATTAACGCATGGCTGTTTTGCTGTACACTGCATATATCTTTAGATGAGTACTCGGTAATTTTTACTAAAAAAGGATAACATCGATGATATAATTTTTTAGCAGACGAAATATTTATATTTGACTACGAAGTCACCAAGTGTGAATACACACTGTCTGAATTTGACGTTCTATGCACATATGAGTTAATTTTTGGATATTTTAATGACGTCCTTAACATATAAAGGGTGGCCACGAGCTTCCTTAAAATTTAAGGGAAAAGTTGCTTGTGTTAAGGAAACACTTAAGTACGGAAGCATAAATACGCCACCACATAACGATAAAGCCTTTCGTGAAAATAATGGAGGATTTTGTGAAAACGCTTCTGAACTCCTTATGCCCTGAATATGTTTTCCGATATCTATTTTTAGATAACCGGTTTCGTAAAAAGATTTATCTTGTTTTATGAATCATTTTCATGAAAACTCTATAATTTTCGCAAAACCTTTCATGAAAACTGATGGTATTTGGTGGCAATTCAAAGCACTAACTTCGCGTTACGATAATTAACTAGCTTTCATGATATTTCTTGTTTCCTCATACGTTAACGTGAAATCCTCCATCATTTATACAAAAAAAAAACGCTATCATTTACAAGAAAGTTTTAATGAAAAACCGTTATGTGGTGGCGTATTTATGCTTCCGTACTTAAGTTAAAATATTACGTGAAAGTCACCTAAGATTTATTTCAAATTTAAGGAAACTCTCTTGGAATTTAGGGTATAACTTTCCTTAAAAAAATTCCTTAAGATCTTTTGTGAACACCACCCCTGGTCGCAACTTCTTAAGGTAACGCTTAATGAAGATTCTTCGTATATACCACACTAGTACCATATATTGTTAATTCAATTAAAAACTGTACTTTAATAGTATTAATCTATCATGAATGAGTACAGACAGGAGACACAGTCAATAAATCCGAAGTTTCCTCTAAGTATAAAATATACAAAAGACCCGCTTTACAAAATATTTAAATATTCCTTCCAAATTAAATAAATATCAAAACAACTGTAAGAACAGAATGTTTAACTTTACCTTTCTTATCTGATCCTTTGTCAGAGCTTTCAAGACAGAAGAGTTCGTCATTTTGTTCGTCAACTATGTTAATATGCAATATCGACTGGTATATGAATACTACTTTTTATGCAATTTAACGTAACGTATCTGTATAAACCGTGATTTTACCAAATTACCATATACATGTACATACATGACAGAGTAATTCATACTGCGTAACATACACGAGTATATTTTTACGCTGTCTGATGTTCATTATTAAAACTGGAATACACTAGATATTGCCGCGACTGTATGAAGTTTGAACACTGGTGCAACAAATTATTGGCATTAGAATTAGGCCGATTTGAATAACATATTTAGTGCAAACATTTATCAACATCTTTGTCTTTTACATAATGTTGTTGTCAATACAATACAATGTTTCTCAAGTCAGTACATATACATGACAATATGAGCATACATTATCGTATAATGCAAAAAAAGAGTGAGAGGCTTGACAAAATATTGGCAGAAATGTCAAGAAGTAAATATAGTTTTTTCTTGTTTGTTAGTTTGAAGTACGTCAATAATTATGTAAACTGTGATTAAGAAAAGATTGAAATTTCAAATGAAAATGATAGAAGACTAATACAGATCTATAAACAAATATTGGAACTGATAACTGGTATTTTAACATGTTAGGTTATATTCATATAGTAATATTCTAGTGAATGGGTTAAAAATAACAAAAAAGATAGTTTGCAGAGAATATGGCAGAATGCGTTTACAATACATTATGTACAATAAATTTTTGGCACTACAGGCTTTATGAGATCTGGAACTGCTGCTTTGTTTATCTTGAGATTGCTGAGGAGTTTGAGAACACCAGTTGTCGAAGCTGTTATATCAGGCATTTGAGGAAATTTAGCATAAAAGATCTGCGCTGAAGGAAAGTCGCTACACAAGTCATTCAGATAAACCATAAAATATTCATTCTTACCGATAATCTTATTCAATTACATCTAATAACTGTGAAACGGTAAAATTGTGGTCTTTTCGTTATTCAACTTCGCTGCAAGCCATTTTGAGTCAAGTGCGAGTGATGTATCAAACGATCTGGTTAGTCGGCATGAAATGAACAGTCTATTGTACACACATATCCGACCGATCAGATCGCTTTATACATCACTCGCAATTGACTCAAAATGGCTTGCAGCGAAGTATATCCTGATAAACAAAAGATCAGTTGGATAACGACGCTTTATGTAATATCTTTGCAAAAATCTTTAATCAATTCAATGCATGAAGGTCATTGACGATACCAGAGCTGTTACAAGTAAAACATTTCCTTATACAATCTCTTCAAAACGCTCTAAGCAGTTTTTGTGACTTTTAAGCCATACACTTTCACAGATTTGTGTTCTCCGGTGTTCTGTATTATTCGTTTTCCACGAACCTCCCATGATTCGAACCAATTTTCGTACAAAAGTTCAAAGTCTGCTTTCTCGTAAATCTTTTGCGAGAAATTAGACGATCCTTCGCCTTTGATATACACGGTGTCAAATCCAAAATGGCGGATCATACTAATGGCGGCTCGGAAGATTTGTGTTGCATAACCACAGCGTTTGTATTTTTCATTGACAGCAAGACCAAGAAAGTGAAAGGCTTCGGTGATGCCGTAATGTCCGAAGAAATCAGTCTTTTCGTCACAATAAATGATATACTGCAGCAAGTCCTTAAGTGACTCTGATTGTACTGAGTTAATGTCGCTCGAATCCTCCTTGCTAATGATTCGTGTTATTCGAAACGCTATCATGTCACCCGTTTCTTCATCGACAAACATAAGTGACAAATTCAACTTAAAACTTTGAAGCCAGAATTGTTTCAGTTCGTCAGTCCATTCCATGCCTAAAGCTTTGTTTACTGGTTCTTTAAGCATAAAGTGTTCTTCTGCAAACTCAAGTGCCTTGTCATAATGTTCTTCAGTTATTAGCTCTAACCTGACACCTGGTATGTGCATTTCTGCACGTGTTTTTTCAAAAGCCTGAAATGATATTTTTTTTAAATTTTGATTCCAGTCAGTTTCTGTCATTTTTCTAAACAACACATTTTAATGATATTCTACTTTGGAAGAGAGCGAGTGTTAAATCAGGATAACAATGTATATCAACATTTACATAGAACCTTTATCATTTTTTAGTTGTTTTAATCAAGTCTGTTTTAGCGACCACCTCCGAATACAAGCCATTCTTTTTAAACCGCCATTGATGACCCATGAACTTTGTCTTTAAAGGCCACGATGTGTTATTCCCAAGGGTGGCATTTATCCACAGATTTTGGCCGTACATCTTAATGCATGTTCTGCGCTCTATAAGAATGTGCATGGTTTAAAAAATCCGACGTTAATGGAATTCCGCATGACAATTCTAGAATTGGATATGGACGTTTTAGTAAATTCAAGATTGTTGTTTTTTATACATGTACCAGCTGGTGTAAACTCATTTTGTTTACAATGGGGGGTCAATACACCATATGACTATACATAACCAGAATAGCGTTATAAACGCTTTTGTACAAAGCCATATATTGAATATCACTTTTACAACATGCAAATGACATAAGATTGACCATAATGAATAAATATATAAGGATATTACACTCTAAGAAACACCTCGCATTGTCTTGATATATTAATAAATTGTTTATGACATTTTAACAACATGAACATTGTTGTACATGCTTCCTTTTTTAATTGATTAATTAAGACCGACAAAGACATCTTAATGTATTAGGATTTTAAATCCCAAAGTTATTATCTCCAAATGAGCGGGACATACTTTGGAAATGTTTATAAACCTTATACGTTTCCAAAATAGAAATGATTAACTATGAAGTTTTTTTGACAAATGACATTTATTTGAGTTTGTTTCCCTTTTATGAATACTATGGGAGTAACCTATTTTTCAAAGATTTAAGAACATCCATGTCTCAGGACACATGTATACAAATTCGTTCGTTTGTCTGTCTGTTTATTAGTTTACTAGTGCATTCATTCGTTCGTTAGTTAGGTCTATTTTTTCACTTAGTGCAATAAAAAATGGGAGACAGCAAGCCAAACTAAGTAGGTTATTAGAATGAAAACACGAGTCTATTTGTGGCTCCATCTACCAGAGACTCTCGAGCTTTGACAAAATAACACAGTGGAACCTATGGAATTCGGACTAGTTCTTACCAGGGAGAGGTTCGAGTTCGAATCCAACCGGAATCAGACAATGTCTCATGTGATGAAGCTGTCTAGTTAGTTTAAAGAGAGCAATAGTTAAATCCATGTGTGCATCTGGGATATTTCTCCACTGTTAAATCATGACAGTCACCAAAATGACCCTGATAATTGATGCGACGATAAAGCCTTTATAAAATTCTGCGGCAACTGTTGAGTACATAGCGAATCTTCGCCTCCTATTTGAAATTTTAGAAAGGAACTAAAGAATCACAATTAAACTGCAAATTTACCTCATGTATTAAAGTTTGATCCTTCATTAAGGCTTTCAAAACAAAGAAGTCCGCCATGATTACACAAAATCTATATAATATTATGTAAACATAAACACGACTTGTATGATGATACATTATACGTTAAAACTGTGTCAAGGTTTTCTATCGGCAATACATACATTTTTTGTAACTCTAAATTTGTTTATAACTTGAGATACACAAACTATCGCATACCCACAGTCAACGGTAAATTAAAACATATTTTACATACATGGTTGAGTGACGACGCTTTATGATTCATCTTTGCATACGGATATTTTGTATATTAATCAAATCCATGCATGTAGCCCTATCGCTTCTAAGCTCAGTTGGGAGAGTTTTTTCGTCAACGGATCTCCGTACTTTCAGCATGACACACTATTTTGCATGTCATTCAGTTCCAATGATTAAAACATAACATTTGCAACAAACATATACAAACTCTTCAAAACTATATATTTGTTACAAGAAAATACATAATGAACATAATGAAAACAAATGGAAACTTAAAAGTTACAGAAATGTTTAGAAATGGGTGAGGTCAGTGTTCGCTGATAACCGAGGAACACAAGTTGGTAAAACGTGTCCGCCATGTATGCTGACTGAAGGATTGCTGAATAAAAACAACAATAGTCAAGTGTGAGATCGAATGTTATGAGAATGAGTAATTTCGTGAGACATCATAATTGTTTATATTTACTTTGCCTATCGATATGTGTCTACATGTATATTGCGAGCTTATCTCTTATTTAATTGAGGAAATAAGTCATTCTGAATTATATATCCGTCTGGCAAAACATCTTTACCAATCTACAATGTACTGCTTTATATGGTATCCAAGACAAGCGATCATTCATTTCATTGTTTTTGACGATACTTCAGCTGTAACAAATTATAAGTCTCCATGTATCAACTGTTCAATATACTCTAATCATTTTGCGTGACTTTCAAGCCATAAACTTTCATAGACTTGTGTTCTCCTGTGTTTTGTATTGTATGTCTTCCATCAACCTCCCATGAATCAAACCAATTTTCGTACAAAAGCTCAAATTCTGCTTTCTCGTAAATCTTCTTCGAGAAGTTCGACGATCCTTCACCTTTGATGTACACGGTGTCAAATCCAAAATGGCGGATCATACTAATGGCGGCTCGGAAGATTTGTGTTGCATAACCACAACGTTTATATTTTTCATTGACAGCAAGACCAAGAAAATGAAAGGCTTCGGTGATACCGTAATGTCCGAAGAAATCAGTCTTTTCGTCAGAATAGATAAGAAACTGCAGCAAGTCCTTAAGTGGCTGAACTTGCACTGAGTTTATGTCGCTCGTATCATCCTTGCACGCGATTCGTGTTGTTCTAAACGCTATAATGTCGCCCGTTTTTTCATCGACAAACATAAGTGACAAATTCAACTTAAAACTTTGAAGCCAGAATTGTTTCAGTTCGTCAGTCCATTCCATGCCTAAAGCTACATTTACTGGTTCTTTAAGCATAAAGTGCTCACGTGCAAACTCCAGTGCCTTGTCATAATGTTCTTCAGTTATTAGCTCTAACCTGACACCTGGTATGTTCACTTCCGCACGTGTCTTTTCAAAAGCCTGAAATGATAAAAATATTGGCAATGATATTTAAACACGATTAAAACGTTTGAGATGGACAAGGATGGTACAGCATCAAGGATCATTAGGTTAACGGACTGTACAGGGATAGTACTGGTACATAATCTAGGATCACTTGTAATTGTAATGAAATAAATTGAGGCCAGGAAACATTAACTATCTTACAGGTAATTCGATTATTGCCAGCATTTTACATTGGCATGATAATTATAATGTGTTATAAGCTGTAGTATGGAATTGACCTTGACCTCTATATGTGTCGGTCATTCTAAAGGGAAGTAGATCTAATTGCTGTCCTGACTGAGTAAAACTCAATACAAGAATTATTTCAAGTTCACCAATGTCAATGTTTTAATAAGAATTACAGTGAGCTATCTTATATTTAGTCAGAAAATCGCTGATCGAAACAGTAAATAAATTGTATTTGGACAAATGAACGTATCTGACTAGCTATCGGTCGATCAACAGAGGTGGTATTCACGGAAGATATTAAGCTTAAACGTGGCTTATACACCTATTTCAAAGACAGTGAAAAATACAGAGCAAAACATTTCTGAGGGGCATACGCCATGATCCCCTAGGCTTCGGCCAGCACATTATTTTAAACCAATTAGCTACACCCCTGCTAATACAGTAAACTTCCCAATGTTTGTGTATTTGTTCTTTGTATTTTTAATTTAAACATAATTTGTCATGAGTAATTGATATATAGATAAGGGATCTCTTCTTTGCTTCGCTCATATTATATCGATTTGTTTACAGCAACGTGCGTATTTCGATTCCGGCCTACCATTAGATTATAGAAATTCCGAATCTGTATTATAACAAAAACGATCCTATAAAAGTCCTTATGTAAAATTAAAGTTTTGTGCGATTCCTCAACACACCTATATTTCTTTTATATCTTATGGACGTTCTTTACGTATTTTTGGAAGCCAAAACCTTCCTAAAAAATAAGGAATTTTTTTAAGTTGTCAGTACTAAGTGAAAACTTAAGTTAAAATATTTTGTGAATAAGACTTATTTTAAATTCAAGGAAAATCTCTTGAAACTTAAAGAAAAACTTTAACTTTAAGATCTTTCGTGAATACCATCCCTGATCATAACTTCTGAAGGCAATACTTAATTAAGAGTCTTCGTGTATTACCCCAGTACTATATACAATTGAATCGCGATAGTTCGAAATGCCACGGGAACGTCCGAAAATTTCGTACTATCGCACTTTTCGAACTATCGCATCTTTTTGTTTTTGAGAAAAAGTCTGGAATATTGTGATGACCCCGACCGTTGAAGCGTGATTTCAACACGTTTTTATTATGTTTCGGCTCGAACCGAATTTTCCGCGGCTGAAAACGGTCAAAATCGGAACAAGCCGAATTTAATTGTTTACCGGAGACAAGCTTTGCAAATGATAGCTAAACAAACAAAGGGAATTAAATCTTTCTCGTAAAGTTTATCTAAAAGACAATACTGTTCCGTACTTTTCCCGGATTACTTAGCACAAAACAAACAAAATGGCGCCGATTTTGTTTTCATTTTCTCGTCATTTATTTGGTCATATATCTTTGCTTAACATTTATATGACTGTGTCTTACACATGAAAGTATTTTCCCTGGATTGCAACATATGTTTGGCCTGCGTCTGATACGGACGTGCGACCTTTACACGAATGATTACGGTACAGTAATCAATTACGAATTTCATTACACGATTTTTATAGTCCATATATTTTAAACGATTATAATTTTATACGCTTATTATAATTCAGATTTTCACAGTTTGATGGCCAAATGATTTCTTTTCAACAATGACACGTGTCAAAGTGGTAGACAAATAGATCAATTATTTCTAACAATCGAATATATTGAATGGGTGTGAAAAACAGCGCATTCACTTCGAACTAACGCATAGTTTTATAGAGTAAAAACGTATCTGGGGACTTCAATTTCATTTCGAACATTTTGCATTTTTCGTACTATCGCAAATCCATATTGAAAATAGAAGGAAATTTGTCGGGACTGACGGACGATTTCGAACTTTCGCATCAAATCCATATTGAAAATAGAAGGAAATTTGTCGGGACTGACGGACGATTTCGAACTATCGCATTTTTCGAACTATCGCATTTCGGACTATCGCGTTTCAACTGTATTTTAAAAACGTATAATTAAACATATCTATGCGAATCGAAGCGATAAGAGGTCTGTATTTTGTAATGTTAATTTAAACACTAATTAGACATAAGTTACGCATTGATGGTTTAATTACAATGTATATGCTTTTTAAGTATATAATAGAAAAAAGGAATTTGATTGAAAATCAAATTCCAAAAAGATTTTCATACGTATTATTTGACAATTTCCATACTTTTAACGTGATAGTATAAGCGTACTTCGTGTCTCTTCCACGTCTCATTTGAACGACACGAAGCGACAAAAAGTCTTACACTGTATGTAATAATTATCTATTATGAATTAGTTTTGTAACATTGTCAATAAATCCTCAGTATTCTCTGTGTATTAAAATAGAAAAGATTCACTTTAAAAAATATTTAAATATTCCTTGCAAAAAGTATGAAAAATCCAAACAACTGTAAGAACAGAATGTTTAACTTTACCTCTCTTATTTGATCCTTTGTCATAGCTTTAAAGACAGCAGGGTTCGCCATTTTACAACTATGTTAATACGTATGGATAACACGACCGTCTATCAACTGGTATAGGATTACGAGTCTTTATTCAGGTTAGCGTGACATATCTGCATAAACCGTGATTTTACAGTCATGACAGTACAATATATAATACGCATGCGTATTATAACACACATTCAGAATAAGTTTACCCTGTCTGAGGTTCATTACAATTGGAATCCGCTAGGTATTGCCGCGACGGTATAAAGTTTGAACATTAATTTTGTACTATAAATTACTATAATCTGAATTAGGCCGATTTCAATAACATATTCAATGCATACATGTATTGTAAAACAATTATCAGCAGCTTAGTCTTTTGCTGACATGATGCTATTGTACGCTTTTCTGATGTGGGAAAGTACATTTACTGATCTGTGTAAGTTGTGTTTGTAATATTGTGGTGTCTTTATGTATTATATATTGACACCATAATAACAATATCTCATTATAATAAAGTGAGTCTCGTAGAATTACCGGTTATAAACTCAGGTGAGAATAAAAACTAACACTCTGATGTGTATTCTACGATTATTTTATTAAGACAGGGGTTAACTTTGTGAATATACTCCTCTGTCTACAGGGATGCACAGTATATGATGAACTAGTTAATGAAGTTATATATAGTCAGTATCAAATTATATTACAGTGTTTTTCATTTGTTCGTTTGAAAACTTGACGATAGTTCAGCTTTCCATAGACGTCACTCGCTCGGCGCCCATGAATTTTGATGCGGGCCAAAGTACTACGTTTGTCTACATCCGCCATGTAATAGCGAAACTAGTTCCCGATCCATGTTGCAGTGCAAGTCTAATTATGTTAGTTCATTTACCACGAGTACTTTCAGTACTTTGATTTATTTGTGGTAAGTTTCAAACCATTTCGTGTATTTATTGAATCTTAATAAAATGGAATTTTACATTCAGTTACCTTATTATCAGTGTAAATGAAAATATAGAATGGTCCGTTGTTGGTAAAAAGGAATTGAACTACAGATGGAATGTTCTAGTCGCACAAGGGCGCGAAAACCAATTGACGTATTTTTTCTCAAATCTTGTGTATCCCGTGCTTAACGTTTAACTGCCTTAGTCTTGTAAATAAAAGTGACCTTATTGGACAAATACTTCCAGATGAGAATATCGATTTTGATTAACTAATAGAAATCTGGTATCCGAAAGGGGATACCCGACAAACAACACATTTCATAAAATCCAAGAATATTCAACGGCTACTACGAAAGTTATGAACCAGAAAAGGGGAATACTCGGTGTTTAGATTTACCATTAGGAACAATACTAAAGGATATAAGGCTGTAAGAAATATCTGACTGTCTTAGATAAATTGTTCATGAATTTCTTTGCTGATCCGTTAATACAGTCTGAATTTAATTTCGTGGATTTCGTTTATCGTCTTATCTACGAAATCAAAACCCCACGAATATAAATGCAGAAAATACCTGATAACAATCCGAAAATAGACAATATCCGAAACTGTGCTACTAACGGTATTTTTCTAGACTGAGATTCGGAAATAACAAGCTAACAAGTTTGACGATCCTTCACCTTTGATGTACACGGTGTAAAAATGACAATCATGCTAATGGCGGCTCGGAAGATTTGTGTTGCATAACCACAACGTTTATATTTTTCATGGACAGCAAGACCAATAAAATGAAAGGCTTCGGTGATGTCGTAATGTCCGAAGAAATCAGTATTTTCGTCACAATAAGTAACATACTGCAGCAAGTCCTTAAGTGGCTGAACTTGCACTGAGTTTATGTCGCTTACATCATCCTTGCTAATGATTCGTGTTGTTCGAAACGTTATCATGTCACCTCTTTTCATCGACAAACATAAGTGACAAATTCAACTTAAAACTTTGAAGCCAGAATTCGCCGATTTCCAGTTAAGCGCCCCCTAGCGGTACACCGCTATATGGTGAAACAAGATGGCAGCGTATGGGGTCATACGGAAAGCAGTGGGAAGTCGATATATTTTATCATCTACTGAGAGTTTTCTACAAAAACATCTACAAATTGAACAGTCATTTCTTATATGTGCCACACATTTCATGCTTATATATATACATGTATTAATTAAATCGCACATCTACACATAGACAATATATATATTACATCAGATAGTCTTATATAAACTAAACTATATCAAACTACATGATTATAATATCATTTGCTTATAGAAATCAGGGTCTATATGAGTGATCCTGTAGAAATGCTCTCATCTGCGAGTTTATATAAAACAATACGATTAACTTATAGTTAAAAAGTGCACTCTTTTTATATCCACACTTCAAAAACATTTTGTAAAACAAATGACCAAATGTATACGTTTTAAAACTGGTGAAATACGTACGTGTCATTACTGTCTTGACTATTTTTCAGTTTGTTATAGAAATACATGTATAAACATTTATTCATACTTATATAGTTTAGATCGCCGTGGATACGGGTTTAAGCCTCGTTAAAGTTGAAAACTGTTAAAAATAGGCTATAAATTATAATATTATATTAAGTTAGTATACTGTACATACAAAGATTTAGATGTACATGCATATCGGTATAAACACATATATTGTCTTTATATATGTCCCCTTAATGTAGAGACACAGACAAATATAAATAAAAATTCATATATAGCTTGTGCGTAAATCTATTTCAATATTCTTATCAGAAAAAAAACACTAAAAATCATAAAAAAAAAAATTTAAAGTCTGATATATTTCAGAAAATATATTAAGGTAGATTATCGTCAGTAACTCATATACAGGTTCGTTATAATGATGTGCTAAAATTAATGTTATAATTATAATAAAAGATCTAGGCATGTCCTACTATGTGCACACATATATCTCGGATCTTTTATAACGTTATATGGTGTCTTTCAATTAGTATTTGCTGTCACCATCTTTTGCTTACATGACCCCAGTTTCGATCTTGTTTAGAAATACAAAAATATGAAAAAGGCAATATAAAGGCGTTCAGGCTTTTATAACGTTTATTGGCAGGAAGTATATTGGTCTCCCACTGTGTCGGACATCATAAAACTGATAGGGGGTCTTATGTCAGCTTGATGTATATATAGATAGTGTACAGAGAGCGATACTGTTTATTATTTTTATAATTTGGTTAAATTTGTGGCTGGGATCACATTAATTAGTCCCTGATTGTGGTAACATGAAGTCGATAAACTGTATATTTGTCACAGTTTTATAGTCACAAACGTGGGTGCGAATATACACTTCAAATTAATTTAAACTTAACACCGGCCTGTAATGTAATGTCTGTTTGAACTCGCGTACTAATATTTTTTTTATTGAAACATAAGTAATGAGAGGATTTGTCAAATTTGTTCTATTGTGAAATGATATTGAAGATGAATACCGTCTTGTATAAATGTGTCTTTATGTTACCTTACAAAATACATGTACGAGTATATATCATTATTTCAAGAGTATATGTAGAATGTGACCTTGTACGTAGGATTAGTTTTACGCTATATTGATTTGTGGTGTCAAACTGAAAATATAAATGTATATTAGAAATGAATGTTCAGCTGTTTATACGAGAATGCTTTTTTTTTTTTACTTATGACGGTTTCTGACTGTGACAATTATATTGTTACTTACTTCTTTAATCACAATGAAAGCATACTTAATTTATAAACTATTTAAGCTAGCCTATTAAATAATCATGACCTGTTTGTAAAATTATAAATTTTGTTCTGTTATAATCAATATCGAAAAAAATGTTGTTTATAAACGTACGCACACATATTTTTGTCACTATATATGGTGCTTACATGAACCCAGTTCGGATCTTGTTTGAAATATAAAAGACAACAACCTATTCTAAAATGACAATGCACCTTATGCTGTTTATACTGGCAGGAAGTATATTGATATCCAACTGTGTCAGACACCATAAAACTGATAAGGGGTCTGATAAAACAGCTTGATGTATATATATCTAGATACCGCACAAAGGGCGATACTGTTTATTACTTTATCAATTGTATAACTGCATGGTTTAAATTGTGACTGGGATCACATTAATTAGTACCAGATATTGTGAAAACTTCAAATCGATAAGCTGTATATTTATAACAGTTTTTATTCACATACGAAGTTGTGATTTAAATTGACCTTAATCATTCGAACAAAACATTTATAGTAATAATTTCGGTTATGATCTAATAAACTTTTTATTAAAACGTAAATAGTAAAGAAGCGATTTGTTATACTTGTTAAATCATAAATGACAATTACGATGAATATTGTTTTGTATAAATGTGTCTTTACGAAATATAATAATTAATATGTATTTCAAGGGTACGTATATAATATACATATATTAAGGTTTTGATTTGTGTTACGCTGAAAATATAAATTATTATTAGAAATTAACAACTGTTTGTACGTGAATGCTTATTTATTCCACTTATAGTTTTTGACAATTATTTTGTGACTTAATGATAATTATCACAATGAAAATATACTCACCTTATAAAGTTAATAATTAACCATATGTACTGTTTTATTGAATCTGTTTCAGCTGTTACATTTATGCTGTAAAACGTTGTTTATTGATGCATTCAAACCCATATATATTAATAAGAATGTATTTACAGTAGGAGAGGTATTGAGAGCTATACATTTGTACTTAAGTTATTTTAATTATGATATCATATCATCTTATCGATCGCGATCAGAATTGGAATATGTCTCGGGAAACATGTATTAATATGTATGTATACACAATGATGACCCACCTAATATAAAACTATATACATTGTAGTTGTAATTTTTGTATAGTATATTATTAAAAATTGTATCATATATGGACATAGTTATAAGACTGCATATGGACTCCACTTTTTGCTCCAGTGGAAACAATAGTTAAATCTCACAAACAAGCCAAAGTTTTGTCAAAATATTTATTCAATCATCACATTCAACAAGTTTTTACAATACACATGTAAATTAATTATTTACCGAAAAGCGTGTACTTTTGATGTATATATACAAATACATAAACATGCTGACAGACATTCTAACTTCAAATGCCCATATATATTACTAATACGTACATAAAATATGGTTACAACGGACAAAGGGGTCAATATTTAATTGAAAGAAAATGGGATGCGTAATCTATTTAAATACAACATCGTTTCAGAGACTAACGGTTATTGTATCAATGTCTATCAATCGCCGTAAACGACAAACAAGAAAAATCTGTCAAGCACCTGTAATGATTAGGATATGACCCCATACGCTGCCATTTTGTTTTCCCATATAGCGGTGTACCGCTAGGGGGCGCTTAACTGGAAAGTCGCGAATTGTTTCCGTTCGTCAGTCCATTCCATGTTTATTGGTTCTTTAAGCATAAAGTCTTCTCGTGCAAACTTGTGCCTTGTCATAATGTTCTTCAGTTACTAGTATCAGCTTTAACCTGACACCAGGTATGTTTATTTGATAAGAATTAAATCACCAGGACCCCATTTAAATGCATTATATACTAGTATCCCAGCCAGCATAGGTATATCGGATAGATATCGGATATAGAACGGCATATCGGCATAACGGTTGGATATCTATCCGATATCTATCCGTGATTGGAAGATGGTTATTTTTTTACCAAATTTCGTTAACCAGTTGATGAAGTCTAAAAGAGAAATGCATTTTATGATAGTAAGAAAATATCTGTTAGTGTTTTGACGTTTAATAAAGAAAAATTAAAATCGCTGACGGTCCGATCGCGGTCCGATATCGATGTATAAACACGTGATAATTTCGTTCGATTTGTTTTGTTGTTCTGTAGCCAACCCAATGGCGCTAGAACGAAACAAAGAACTTCAGTCTGCGGATTTACTTTACTCCAGGCAAAAACTGTTAAATAATATCATGTTCAATAGAGTGTTCGTAGAACATTTTCTGAAATTCAATTTTTTACGCCAAGACTGAAACCGGCGCCTGCACATGATAAATTAGACATTTCTCTGTATTTGTAATGAGTAATAAATGTATAAACAAACAACTGATTAAATGTAGTTTTAAACTTTGTTAGGCTTGTTTATTAGTGAATTATTTTATATCAAGAGTAAGGCTCGCATTTTACTTGTTTTTATTTGAAGTGTACCTAAAATAACAGCGATATTGGTTGAAATTGGAAACTTTGATGCATTGTGAATGAATTTGAAATTTGAATATAACTATTGAGTTGTTTCCTTACAGGTCAGCTATTTCTCCACTGTTGGTGGCTCATTATTAAAAACCATGGCATAGGGAATATTGAAAGAAGTTGCCTATAACGGACAGCTATTGATTTAAATTGGACTGGGGCGAAGGAAGGGATCCGGGATGTCATTACTTGTCTTGTGGCTCGCTGAAATTTGGTTCGTCTATTCTTGGTAAGATAATTTTCTTGCTTATTTAACAGTTTTTTATAAAGTTAACGACTATTGTGTGCAATGTATTTTGAATCAATTATTCTAATAACGTTATATACCTGTTACCAGTTGTTTCAGCTTGAGTATTAAGAAAGCTGAGAGCTTATTATAATTATTGATGCACTCTGGATCAAACTCACCAGTACTGAGTGCCCTTAATGAAAAGAGAGAAAGTTTCCCCGGTCAAGGACAGAGGTGTTTCTCTTTTCATTGGGAAGAGGCCTTAGTCTGTTGATTTTGGAAAGAATTATCCCTAAAATTGTTGATTTGGGAATTAAAAAGCAGGTGTAAGTTTGGATTTTTAGCGAAAACTGCATGATTTTAAAGAAATTTTCAATTGGGAACTGGGAAGGGGCCTTTAAAATGCCATTACAGCTAGCATTATTTGTTTGGTACTAAGGCATACTGCATAATACTTTAATTAACAGTTTTCTATACATGCAAGATGTAATGGCTATTCATACTATTTATGTTTCTCAGTTAAGGACAGGGGCCTTTCTCTCTTCATTGGGAAAAAAACTTTGCCTGTTGAATTTTTGAAGGAATATCCCGAAATTTGCGGTTTCGGGTATTCTAAAGCTGCTAGTGTAATTTTGGACTTTCGAAAACTGTATGATTTTAGATAAATTTTCAATTGGGAAGGGTCTTTATTTTTAAAGACCCTGTTAATGAACAATGTCAGCCATTACAGCTAGCATTATTAGTTTGGTAGGCATACTGTATAACAATTTAACAGTTTTCTATACATGCAAGATGTAATTGCTATGCTGTAATGCATATTATTCATGTTTCATGTCCTCATTTACGAGAACTTTCGACAGGAAAGCGTAAGAAGTGTCGCCCACACCTTCGTTTCATGAACGCATACAAACATAAAGGTATGTGGCATAGACAAAAACAGCTGGGAAGTTTACGCTGGAGACATACCAGACGAAAACCCGATTTCAGAAAGACTGATTTTTGGCCAAAACAAACTGAAAGACCATGCAGAAGAAAAAAGACAAAAGGGTGAAACTAATCAGCAACACGTCCATGATCAATCCTACAACGCACTAGTCCATACGTGTGATGGCTGCAGTCTACCATATTCATCTAGGATCGGCTTCTACAGTCATGTGCAGCAGACGGTGCTCATCTACAGCATCAACGGGTGCAACTCCATAGTCGTAGACTGAAGCTTGCCATATAAAGAACGTATGTGTAAACATGTCTCAGGACACATGTTTACACATTCGTTCTTTAGACCGTATATTTCTGGATCTACTTGTGTCCCCATCTACAAGGGACTCGTGAGCCTTAACAAAATAACACAGTGGAACCTATGAAATTCGGACTTGCTCGGAGCAGGGGAAGGTTCGAGTTCGAATCCAACCGGAACCAGACAATTTTTACTTGTGAGGATGCTATCTTGCTAGTTTACAGAATGTCAATAATTAAACCCATGTGTGCATCTTGGGTACTTCTCCACTGTTGAAGTTGGACAGTCATCAAATGACCTGATTGTTGTTGCGGCATTTGAGCCTTTATAAATAATTATGGTAAATAGTGAGTACATAGCGAATCATGGCCACTCATTTGAACATTTTAGAAACAAACTAAGGAATTAAAACTTATTGCAAATTTGCTTCACGTTTTAATTTTTTATCCTTTGTTAAGGCTTTCAAATCGAAGGTGTCTGTCATGATATATAACACAAAAACTATATGATATTATGTATACATGTAGACATAAACACGACTTATCAGCTGATACTTGGTAGATCTATATACTATATTACATTGAAACAGTGTCAAGGTTTTGCATCGACCAATTTACGTAAACACTTGAGAAACACAAACTATCGCTTATACCCACAGTCAACGGTAAATTAAAATATGAATAGATTACATACATTGTTGAGTGACGACGCTTTATGTTTCATCTTTGCATACTTAATAATTTGTATAATCAATTCAAAGCAGCTTTGCTCAGTTGGGAGAGTTTTAAATTCATGTACATGTATATTGCGAGCTTATCTCTTATTTGTGTCAATATTTGAATCACATTTTGGCAAATAATTTTAACCGATCCATCTACTGTTTTACTAGTATGGTATCCAAGACAAAAGATTATTCATTTCATAGTTATTGACGATACTTGAGCTGCTGCCGGTAATTCTCCATGTATCAACTGTTCAATATACTCTAATCATTTTGTGTGACTTTCAAGCCATACACTTTCATAGATTTGTGTTCTCCTGTGTTCTGTATTGTATGTCTTCCATCAACCTCCCATGAATCAAACCAATTTTCGTACAAAAGCTCAAATTCTGCGTTCTCGTAAATCTTCTTCGAGAAGTTCGACGCTCCTTCACCTTTGATATACACGGTGTCAAATCCAAAATGGCGGATCATACTAATGGCGGCTCGGAAGATTTGTGTTGCATAACCACGGCGTTTATATTTTTCATGGACAGCAAGACCAAGAAAGTGAAAGGCTTCGGTGATGCCGTAATGTCCGAAGAAATCAGTCTTTTCGTCAGAATAGACAAGAAACTGCAGCAAGTCCTTGAGTGGCTCTGATTGTACTGAGTTAATGTCGCTTGTATCATCCTTGCAATCGATTCGTGTTGTTCTAAACGCTATCATGTCACCTGTCTTTTCATCGACAAACATAAGTGACAAATTCAACTTAAAACTTTGAAGCCAGAATTGCTTCAGTTCGTCAGTCCATTCCATGCCTAGCGCCTTATTTATTGGGTCTTTGGGCATAAAGTGCTCACGTGCAAACTCCAGTGCCTTGTCATAATGTTCTTCAGTTATTAGCCCTAACCTGACACCTGGTATGTTTACTTCCGCACACGTTTTTTCAAAGGCCTGAAACGGTAAAACTAATAATTACACTAATAATTTTTTGCAATGATATCTCAATACGATATACGCGTTTGAGATTGATAAGGAAATTATAGTTCAGAATCCAGGTTAAAGCCCCATAAGCTTTTTGCTATAAGACATATATGCAAAAATCAAACAATTGCTGATATTATCCCAAGATAATTATTACCGACGAAACAAGCCAGTTTTCTTCTAAAAACACTCATTTCACTGTGATTTTTGCTTTATGTAGAGCGCGTGACGTCACTTTACTACGTGTGCATAGCATGACTGCGGGAAAACTCAGGTGTTCTATAAATAGAGGATCTTGAATGAGTGTTTATGTTGTATTGAATTTATTAAACGAGTCCTCTGAAAACGATAAAAACGAGGCTCTATCGAGTTTTATCGTTTTTAGATGACGAGTTTAATAAATTCAAACAACATGAACACGAATTAAAGATTCTATTTATAACATGACCAGCAAATTGCGTACTTACAAACGAAGAAAATATATGGCAGTGCCTATTTTCCATATTAAGAAGAATCGGGTCGAAGTGGTTATAGATACGGTTTATGAAATACATGAGCTTAGAAAGTAGTACCAGAATAATCTATTTCAAAGGAAACTAATTGTGTTTACTGACATATACTATATATATATCGGCTTTATTCAACCAAATTTATAATATGATGTAAAAGCTATAAATAAACTAAATATTAATTCGTTCGTGCAAATAACACAATATCAACAACTAGCACATGACGTCACTGTGCATGGTGACGTCATGGAATGGTACGTGTGACCAACAAAAATGTATCTGAAAGAAACTGCATGAAATACGCGATTTCTTCTATCTGTGAGTGCATTAAAGATGTTTCGATTGCAATATGTTTGATTTACGTGTCAAAGCTGTAACCGTTAGGCCCATGAAATCCCCGCGGCTGTGTTTTTTTATGAAAATATCCATTATGTTTGTGGATGGGGTACTGGTTCGCGACCTACAATTCCGGACGACCATCAAATCCGGACACCCGCTTAAACGCTTTATTTTGGCGTTTACTTAGATCATTCGTTGTCAATCACTCAAGCGCCTTATTTTGCAACAACCAAGATCAACAACTTCAATGAAATGCAAGAGTATTTGATACAAATACGGCATTTACAATATTCGCCGGTTGTTTACAAGTGCGTTCGCGGGGGGAAGTCCAATACAGTGCATTGCGCATGCGCAAATATTTCTGTGAGGCTCGGATTAAATTCAAAAGGGTCAAATATAAGAACATATGAAGCAGACGAACATTTCCAAAGAAGAGATAAAAAAACTTTATTAAGACATACCATATAATAATTAACCGTCATACATTTTGTATTATGATAAACGTTGATTTTTTATCCACAGTCCGTATCCGCACATGTTGATGATATGGCACAGTACGTGTTTATTTTTATACATTCTTGTATGCAGGGGAGATACTTTTTACATAGAGAATAATGCATATACGAGTAAAATATTTCATAAACTTATGAATGACAGTAAAAATATTCAATAACATAATAAAACAGACGTGTTATTACTGCCGACTAAGTGTCCGGAAACATGGTACTGTTTTAAGCAAAGTTAACACAATTTAATGACCCCACGTCGGGGCCTCATAATGTGTGTTCTATATTTAGAAAGTAAATTAAAAACATGTCGTCATATTGGACTTGAACCTAGCTTCCTCCAGGTAAAATATCTAGTGTCAAATCTAAACAGTTTTTAAGATATTGTAAAAAATGTGCGAAAAGTGTCCGGTCGTAGGTCGCCAACCAGTATAGTTCAATTTTTAGGTCAGCAATGTTATTGTATACATGGACGATCTCATTTATACATATTTAGGTAACACGAATACTGTTGTAATTTGCTATAGACCAATTTATGAAGCTTTATAATCACTGTCCTCTGTGGCGCAATTGGTAAAGCACAAAGTTAGTGAATCTTGAGCACTGCGTCTGGCGTTAGACATCATTTTTTTTTTTTTTTTTTTTCATTTTTAATAAAAGTTAACTTTATATACATCGATAAGAAATTATTATTTCCCAGGTTTTAATTTAATTTGTTCCGTTAAATTAACAAAAATATAATAACCTCACATGGGTAATTAGGATTTATATATTTCAATTGTGGAGTAATAATATAATAAGTAGAAATCGGTTCATGTGTTTATTTTGGCATAGTATTTGAAATTATATATTTGTATTCGTCCAATAACATGTATACAAGAAATAAAAAAGAGGAATACACCAGAGAACAAATGCATTTCTTCTTTCCCTTTTCTCTTTTGAAAATTGATAAAAAGGTGCAATTCAGCGTGTATACATACATGTAACAAGAACAAACATAGTTCAATTAATAATTTATAAAATATAAATGGATATAATAATTTAAAAAGAAAGTGCCATTGACTGAGTCCGGACCACACACATCTGCTTCATTTTGTAAAACTGTTATGTATGTACAATGTACATGCCACCTTATCCAATACACCATGACTCTGGTTCAAGTGAATGACACTTTACTACGGATTTAAAATTATTTGGGCAATCAATTTACAGTGATTACCTTTACAATGGTATCGTCCAATATTCGACCTTGACTATAAGAAAATTGAATTATAGTAAAAGTCGTTGCACTGTTTGTGTTTTTATATACGATCAACTAATCTGACCATGTAGCATGTTGTAAACCCGCACAAAACTACTTCAGTAACATCCCAATTATGACCATGACAGTCGATTCGAACCTGATCATTGATAGAAATATCGTTCAACGCCATGATGTGTTTATCTTTTTGACAGCGCGTAGTGATAGTGATTCGGCTCATTAGCATAGTTATTACAATAGTGTACGTATTATTGACCCATTTAATACGCAAAATGATCAATGGGTTTACTACACTCCTGCACCGTGGGTCATGTTATAAATAGTATTTATTTCAATGATATTGAAAAAATACGATAATAGTTTCGGAAACATTTTTTTTTCTTGCTATAAAGTATGCACGGGAGGAAAACACACCGGAGTCCTCTGTTATAGAACAAACAGAAACTATTAAGACCAATACATTTATAAGCTTAGGCCAAAAAAAAATTACTTGTTTCCGCAAGCGGGCCAGAAAAAAATAGGGTAGGTAGGTAGGCATTAAAATTTGTTTTTCTCTTCTTTTTTTTTGGAAACACGAATAGAAATATTTGGAAAAAGTTTTGTCTATCTGTCGTATTACAATTAATTAATATGGGATGCTTTCCAAATGTTTCCAATTTCACTACCCTGAACTAAAATGCTCTATTTCTATAGCAGTGAGACTATTACAAACATTATATAACAATTAACAAAGTAAACTGTTCCTCTCATTTATTCCTAGTGCTCTCAAGATAGCATAGGAAAGAAATTTTTCGACAATCTAGGAGAGCTTTCTTGTGTCAGCCTGCATAAAAGCGAAAATTGAACAACATTCCAAGTACCAACTCATCGCCGGACTAGTAGACTGGAAAATCTAGGTTGTCCACAACAATATCAATTAATCCAAATTCTGAATGTCGACTTAACCTCTGTACTGTATAATCTGATGTTTATGTAATATAGTCTAGATGTGGTCAAAATGATTTAGTATGAAAACTGATTTGAATCTATTTAGGCTAGAATTTTGACTAAGAAGCAAATCTACACCCAAAAGCATATTGATATATTACTACATTCAATTATTTGCTAGATGTGTTGTTTGGCAGGGAAGTGACTTTTTTGGTCACATACATGTTAAGCCAAGACTGTATCTTATTGCTGCAATATTAACAAATTGTAATGGAAGATGTTTTATGAACTTAGCTGAATAATGATTATCATAAAATTTACACCGAGTCCTGAAAAAATGGAGAATTCATCCAGTGTATGTGTCACATGATTAAGGGTCAAAGATAAGACAACACAATTAGAAAAGATTTTCATTAAATGCACATACAATCATGTAAGATGATGTATAGTTTCACTATGGTATCCGAAATTTGTCGTATGAAAATCGTACACCACATTACTATGAATGTAATGTCTACTAATGACTATTCTTGAAAATTCACGAGTCTTTGTTATTCTGTTGGTCATAATGCTTAATGCAATATGATACTGTTGTAAAAATTCAATAAATACTATCAAAATGTGATTATTCATGAAAATGTTTACAATTTTCGGAAAATGCGGTATAAACTTTATTCAATTCCACGGACGCTTCAGAAACGAAGTATACTCACGAAGATGTAACCAAATTGCCATCTGGAATTATGAATCATGACTTTGGTCAATTAAAATTGCAGACCAGATCAGTTCCCGTTAAAAGCATTCTGCGAAATTGATCTGTGCAGTGTTTTTTGGTCATTTAAGTGTACCTATTTCGGACAGTAACGGAATTCGGATACGTAAAAAATGGACGAAAAGGGACCGATTTTCAAATTTTTTTTTTGATAGGTCAAAAAAAAAGTTTAGGGTCGGCAGCAAAAAAATAGGGACGGTCGGGCTAGCGGAAACAAGTAATTTTTTTTAGGCCTTATGGGACTTTAACTGACTAAACAAGGAAAGTACTGGTACAGAGTCTAGGAGAGTATTGGCAAAGAATCCAGGAAATTAGGTTAACAGACTGAACACGGAAAGTACTGATACAGAATCTAGGATCATTAGGTTAACTGACTGTACCGGGATAGTAATGGTTGAACAAGGACAACACTGGTACATAGTCTTGGATCACTAGATTAGGATAGAAGTGGTACATAATCTAGGATCACTAGTACTAGGTTAACTGACTGAACAAGGATAATACTGGTCTATAGCAAGCTACATCCCTGAGTCAACAGGACCAAATAAAAAGCGCACATGTTTTAAATGTTGTATATGGGTTTCAATGAAACAAAATACACGCACTATCTAAGTCAAACAGAATACTTTTACCCATGCATACTATTCAAATCATCTAACCTACTTCGACAATACTACCAGTACATATATTTAAGGATAGTTTCCTGTCTAGATTAAATAAGAATGGAATTTTATATTACCAAGGCTAAAAATATCAAGATAATACTTCATAAGCGACACGGAGGTCTTAATGTGAAAAGCGATAACACCGAATACCAAGTTATTAACATACGTACCTAAATTATTTAGACTAATAAACATACACCAGAATAAATTCAGCAACTCAGCTG
This sequence comes from Lutraria lutraria, assembly GCA_964023205.1. Classification (NCBI taxonomy): domain Eukaryota; kingdom Metazoa; phylum Mollusca; class Bivalvia; order Venerida; family Mactridae; genus Lutraria; species Lutraria lutraria. Next base: position 29,383,232 of record OZ026833.1, read on the forward strand.
CAGAAAAATAAATCCTTTAACAATACTAGTCAGTAAATTATCAGGCCGCATAAACTATTTGACTTGTTTAAACACTGTACGTACTATAACAATCTATCATGAATGAGTATCCTAGGAGACACAATCAAGAAATCCGCGGTATAAATCTCCAATTATTAAAATAGAAAAGATTCGCTTTACAAAGTATTTAAATATTCTTTGCAAAAGTATAAAAATAGAAACAACTGTAAAATCAAAGTGTGGCATTACCTCTGTTACTTGATCCATCGTCAGAGCTTTCAAGACAGAAGGTTTCGCCATTTTTACAACTATGTTAACACGACCTGCTATCAGCAGATCTTCGTGCAAGTTAACCTAACATATCTGCATAAACCGCGCATGTACGAGGGGCTATCCAAAAGTTGACAATCTCAATTATTTCTAAATTTGACGTTTAGATATTCTAATACTTGCAATAAATAAATTATATTTCAATGTTGACGTGTTGCATATTTCTTTTATCAATCCAAATAAAAGCATATGTATTATAGTAACTATGGTAACGCGGGTGTCCGTTTAGTGCGGCAGCTCAAAATACTTCAATAGTTTCTGTTGCTATGACCTAATAACAAACGTTTACATGATCAAACAACGCGCTAAAACGTTACCACGTTAATTTGACGTAACTGTCCATTCATGACGTCATTTCAAATCAATGTTTGGGTGTGTCTACAGTGAATAACGTGCCTTAATCCAACCGCGACACTACGCCAAAATGATGCCTGAAGACAAGATGAAACAACGCGCGATCATACAATTCTGTTGCAATCTCGGTAAAACACCAACACAGACTATGGGAATGATATCAGAGGCTTCTGGAAAGTAGGCGGCTCACTCATTAGTGTACAAGTGGCATAAAAGATTCAGCGAAGGACGTGAGACAGTAAGAGATGATGAACGCACTGGACGACCAATCACTAAAAACCGTAAAAGTGACGTTCAGCTCGTTCGGGACGTTGTGAATAGGGACAGACACATACTATTACATGAAATCGCGTCTATATCAGACATGGGATACGGCACAGCTCAAAATGGAAAAACGCACTTCAGCTTCTTTCGCAATTTTGCGACGGTTTAAAATGGAGGGAGAAGATTTCTTGCGACGCATTGTAACTACGGACGAAATCTGGTTGAACCATTATGACCCTGAAAAGAAACAACAGTCATCACAGTGGAAGTCGGTACATTCCTCACCCCCGAAGAAAGCAAGAAGTAGCAAATCGATGGGGAAACACATGTTTATCATTTTCTTCGATATGCAGGGATTCATCCTGAGTCATCCAGTTCCGTCCGGGCAGTCCATTACAGCCAACTATTATTCTAAGGTAAGTAAATAGAATTTTACTTTTTCTAACGCGTAATATCATGTTGATTGCAGATTTTACCATTTAAGTATAGATGAACTGAAAGCTTGACATTTTATGTAAATCTGTCTCACACTGCGCATCTTTTAATTATTGTTTCATAACTTTTTCATTTAGGTCATTCGTCGAGATCTTTCTAAGGCGCTTGCACGCAAGCGACCGGATGGTTACCGGGATGGAATGAAATATTTCACCAGGATAATGCACCGGCCCATGCGTCCAGTGAGGTGCAGACAACAATTCAGATTGAGATGGAAGTTGAAATCCTTCACCATCCCCCATATTCACCAGATCTTGCACCGTGTGATTTCGCCTTATTTCTAAGGTTGAAATCTTAGCTGAAGGGACGGCGTTTCGACAGTTTAAGGTATCTCAGACATACTTGTTCTCTATTGAGAAATCCTGATTTGAAGGGGTTTTCGTTTAGTGGGTAAAGCGCCACCGCAAATGCGTCGCCGCAGGTGGTCAGTACTTTGAAAAAGAGTGACACGTTTTAACGTCAATGACGTAACGTTATTGTGAACTGCCGCAGGTCAGCAGACATCGTGTTCTTTGTTTATAGCATTGCTACATTTCATTTTATCTGTATGAAATTGTGTATGCCAGTTCATATTGAACAAAACTGCATGTATTAAATATCACAAAAGATCTGTTGCGAAATACTTATCTTATAAACATTGTCCACGAACTTTTGGATAGTCCCTCGTATATATACATGAAAGTGTAATTTATACTGCGCATGCATAACATTCGTGAGAATAAATTTACATTATAAAGCTGTCCGCATTATCCTTTTCCCGGTATATGTTTTCTGATGTGGGAAGTTCCATTTTCTTGTACTGATCTGTTTAAACAGCTAGCTAATGTTTGTTATATTAATTGTGATGTCTTTATGTATTATATATTGACACCATAATGACATGCCATTATCATGAAGTGAGTCTTGTAGACTTGCCGGTTATAAACTGGTGAGAATAAAAGATGTGCCCTGGGGTTATTAAGACTCTGTGAATATGATCCCCTGTCTGAACTCTACAGGGATGCGCAGTATGTGGACAAGTTATAGTCTGTATCAAACTACTCGTATATTACAGTTTTTTTCCATTATTTGTTTGAAAACTTAACGATAGTTCAGCTTTTTATAGCCTTCACTCGCTCGGCGCATGAATTTTGAATTTTAAAAACTAAACTATAATTACATACTGAAATAAACCCACTGTATAAAGTCCATAGCAAGTGTTTTAGAACAAATATTACATTTGATTGGTCTTCTATAACCTATGGATCTGGGTGTTGCCAAGGACATATGGTCTCATTGTATTATCACAAGTCATTTTTATTAAAGTCAATGCATAAGGGAGATACAGCCCGGACAAGGTCTATAACACTTTTGATGTTTGACCTAAGTGTGACCTTGACCTTTGCGCTAGAGACCTGGATCATGCGCACTGCACACCGTCTCATGGTGTTTAACAATTATGCCAAGTAATCTTAAAAAGTGTCTATGCATAAGGGAGATACAGCCCGGACAAGGTATATAATGCTCATTTTTGACGTTTGACCTCTATGTGTGACCTTGACTTTTGAGCTAGAGACCTGGAATTTGAGCACTGCACACCGTCTCATGGTGTTTAACAATTATGCCAAGTTATTTTAAAAAGTGTCCATGTATAAGGGAAATACAGCCCGGGTAATTAGCCAGTTTACCTGGTGATCCTAGATTATGTACCAGTACTATCCTTGTACAGTCAGTTAACCTAGTGATCCTAGATTATGTACCAATACTATCCTTGTACAGTCAGGTAACCTAGTGATCCTAGATAATGTACCAGTACTATATCCTTGTTCAGCCAGTTAACCTGGTGATCCTAGATTATGTACCAGTACTATCCTTGTTCAGTCAGGTAACCTAGTGATCCTAGATAATGTACCAGTACTATATCATTGTTCAGTCAGTTTACCTGGTGATCCTAGATTATGTACCAGTACTATCCTTGTACAGTCAGTTAACCTAGTGATCCTAGATTATGTACCAATACTATCCTTGTACAGTCAGGTAACCTAGTGATCCTAGATAATGTACCAGTACTATATCCTTGTTCAGCCAGTTAACCTGGTGATCCTAGATTATGTACCAGTACTATCCTTGTTCAGTCAGGTAACCTAGTGATCCTAGATAATGTACCAGTACTATATCATTGTTCAGTCAGTTTACCTGGTGATCCTAGATTATGTACCAGTACTATCCTTGTACAGTCAGGTAACCTAGTGATCCTAGATAATGTACCAGTACTATATCATTGTACAGTCAGGTAACCTTGTGATCCTCGATTATGTACCAGTACTATATCATTGTTCAGTCAGTTTACCTGGTGATCCTAGATTATGTACCAGTACTATTTTAGTCCATGTCAAACGCTTAAATCGTATTAAAATTTCGTTACAAGTATATTTATCATTTCAGGCTTTTGAAAAGACACGTGCGGAAGTGAACATACCAGGTGTCAGGTTAGAGCTGATAACTGAAGAACATTATGACAAGGCACTGGAGTTTGCACGTGATCACTTTATGCTTAAAGAACCAATAAACATAGCTTTAGACATGGAATTGACTGACGAACTGAAGCAATTGTGGATTGAAAGTTTTAAGTTAAATTTGATGGCTTCCGTACCTTATATTTTTAGCAAGCACCAGTTTTATTTCGATGTACATTAATTTGTTCCCAACAGGTTTCATCGGGGATTACATAGCCAAAGAGTAAAACTTTTCACACACTATAATTCTAATACTTCCGCATTTGTACTCATTAAGTGTCTCGATATTCATCTGTAGAGTACAATTATTTCAAATAGTGTACGCATATTAAGTTATTAACATACGTACCTTAATTATTTGGACTAATAATAAAACATACACCGAAATAAATTCAGCATCTCAGCCGCAGAAAAATACATCCTTTAACAATACTAGTCAGTAAATTATCAGGCCGCAGAATCTATTTGATTTGTTTAAACACTATACGTACAAAGGCGCGTAAACCAACTGATGTGTTTTCTTAAATCTCGTGTATCCCAAAACAAGTAAAATATTATAAAGTGTTACCATGAAAACATTTAACTGCCGAAATCTTGTTAAAAACGTGACCTAATTGGACAAATTCTTCGAGAAGAGAAAATCGATTTTAATTAACTAACAGAAATCTGGTATCCGAAAAAGGGATACCCGACAAACAATACATTTGACAAAATCCGCGATTCACCAACGGCTTTGAAAGTTATGCAACTGTAGAAAGGGATAGCCGATGTTTGATTGAACATTATGAACCAAACTAAAGACTGCAAGAAACTTCTAATATTTTCTCAAGGTATCGGATGTGGATTTTTGGTAACATCAAGTTTCACCAATTTATAGCTAAACCATAATTACATACTGAAATAAACCACTGTATAAAGTCCATATCAAGTGTTTTAGAACAAATATTACATTTGGTTGTTCTTCTATATATTCCAATTTGGAAGTGAATAATATATAATTTGGAATGAATAATATTGTATGAAATCATTAGCAATGTTCGTATTCAAGATGAAAATTTACTCCAAAATCAAAAACTGTCCGCTACAAAATGTGTAAGTAATAGCCACACATATAAATTTGCCAAATGATTATATTTTCTTACAGTTTTTTCCACAGCAATTATATATGATACAGTGTATTAATATTTAAAATGATGTACATTAGATTATATTATTTTGAAAGTATATATTTTTTTAAACATCATTAACATGTTGGCAATATAAGGCAAAAAATATTGAGCGAAAACGACTTTCATCTGATTTTGTCAAGAGAATGATGTTTTTGTCAAAAAATAACTTCTTTTCATTACAGAACGTGCTATAACAACAACCAATTGACATTTGCAATGGTTTAAATTCTATATCTGAATGATGATAACACTATATAGCCGACATAAGCTTTATTAGTGAATTGGTAGCGTACCTTACAGATTGATAAACATGCATGTTGTTTGACTAGTCATAGTTTCTTTGTCTTTTGTTTGATGTTCAAGAAATTTTGTAGTTGGTTCAAGAAATGTTTTTTCTTTGTATATCGTAGTAAAATAAAGCGAATTTAAAGAGTTCATATTTGAAAAGTTTGTTTTTAATTAGTGAATACCTTTTTTTTTGGTGAAACCATGCGGTTTCGTTTATTTTTTTTTCTATTTACAGATAAATTACATACACGAAATCATACAGTTTATAAAATAGTATAATAATATGAAATAGTATTATAATATGAAACTTTTTCTAAACACATACATATAAATACGTACATTTCACTGAAAACTATTAGGACAAAAGAAATACAATCGTAAGTTATTACGATGTGTAAAATACACCTTTTGAAACGAAAATCATAGGATAATAAGATGTATTTCATTTTATAGTTGTTCAATTACATGGTAGAATGGAAACATATAATAATTATGAAGATGTACTATTTTCCTATTACGAAACGAAAAAGGTATAGGGTAATATATAAATTTAGTCCGGAGATATAATTGTTCGTTTGAGGATTACATACATTATATGTTTAAATATTTTTTAAAAGTTGTTATAAAGTGATCTGAAATCTATCTCTGTTTTAGGTATTTAGATAGGATATAATACTCAGACATAAATGTATTGTTGATATTACATTGTTTTGTCCAGTTTTCACTTTCAAAATATGTTTTACCAATACAGAAGCCGGCAAGTGATAAAATTAGGTTCATAAAATGATATTTGTGATTATGTATTTTATAACCAATTACTAAGTATTTTAATTGTCGTAAATTTATGGATATACCACATTTGTCGAAAATATTTTGTATAAAAAGCCACAATCGATCTGCAGCTTGGCAGTCAATAAACGGATGCTGATACGTTTCGGTTACATTACATAAACTACAATAATTGTTTGAGGCTGATATTTTCCATTTATATCTTATTTCATTCGATGTAAATCTTTTGTGTATTATTCTATATTTGAACTGTTTTACTATATTGTCGGGAATTGAATGTAAGAAAGAATATGCATCTGACCAATTGACATCTAAGTTAAATGAGTATATGGAGTAGTAATTTGTTTTGACTCAATGTGCTTATAGATAATTCTATTATCAATGTCTTTGATTCTTAATCTATTAAAACAAGCGTCAAGAGGAGTATTCACTAACGTTTGTTTCGATTCCGTTGAATTTAATTTTAATTTCCAAGATTTAGTAGTTATAGCTTTTGTAAGTTTTCTGTTTTCAGAAATCCAATTTTGAGTATTTATTAACTTATTTCTAATTGTTTGTGAATTGATTTTGCCGTTGATATGTTGCGCTATGTACCAATCAAGGCTGCTGTATTGTGTTATCATTGCGTGTTGGGTTATTGTCGTTGGCGTCAATATGCATATGGTACGTACGTATCTTACTGTGAATTTCATAAGCAGCGCGTGTGTTAAAGTAACAATTTGTTTTAATATCAATTATATAGAGACTGAACATGTACGGTTACATATGTATGTAAGTCGGAGCGTGTGTTAAAGTAACAATTTGTCTTAATATCAATTATAAAGAGACTGAACATGTACGGTTACGTATGCATGTAAGTCGGACACATGGTGGATCAGTATACATATAATTAGTTGAGTAAGTATAATAGTATGTTAGTGCATGTACATAAGAATGTAAGTAAGCATGTGCGGAGAGATCTGTCCCACTGATTTGGGGGCCGTCTTGTGTCAAACACCCCCTACGCCCCATGCTAGGTAGGAATTATATGAGCGTGGGTGTGTGAAAGAAAACGACTTCATTGAAATGTCATTCCTTCGTTTCACATTCTCAGATTGCATTCAGTCGAGTAGATTTAAACTTGGTAATATGCGATAATTTTTTATCACACCCTAAAGGTAACGAACACGCATAAACGTGAATCATCGATCGACAAAGGGAAGTAACCCACTTACGTATAGGAAACGCACCCATCGAGCATATAGGACATCAAGGTAAATGGATGTTTTGCTCATATATCTATGTTTGTCTCTTACAGTATAGTTCAATTTTTAGGTCAGCAATGTTATTGTATACATGGACGATCTCATTTATACATGTTTAGGTAACACGAATACTGTTGTAATTTGCTATAGACCAATTTATGAAGCTATATAATCACTGTCCTCCGTGGCGCAATTGGTAAAGCACAAAATTAATGAATCTTGAGCACTGCGTCTGACGTTAGACATAATTTTTTTTTTTCATTTTTAATAAAAGTTAACTTTATATACATCGATAAGAAATTATTATTCATAGGTTTTTTATTTTTAAATTGTTCCGTTAAATTAACAAAAATATATTAATAACCTCACATTGGTAATTAGGACTTATATATTTCAATTGTGGAGTGATAATATAATAAGTAAAAATCGATTCAGGTGTTTAGTATTTTTACATAGTATTTGAAATTATATATTTGTATTCGCGATTTCGTCCAATAACATGTATACAAGAAATAAAAAAGATGAATACACCAGAGAACAAATGCATTTCTTCTTTCCCTTTTCTCTTTTGAAAATTGATAAAAAGGTGCTATTTAAAGCGTGTATACATACGTGTAACAAGAACAAACATAGTTCAATTAATAATTTATAAAAATAAATGGATATAATAATTTAAAAAGAAAGTGCCATTGACTGAGTTCGAACCACACACATCTGCTTCATCATTTGTAAAACTGTTATGTATGTACAATGTACATGCCACCTTATCCAATACACCATGACTCTGGTTCAAGTGAATGACACTTTACTACGGATTTAAAATTATTTTGGCAATCAATTTACAGTGATTACCTTTACAAAGGTATCGCCCATTATTCGACCTTGACTATAAGAAAATTAAACTATAATTTCTGCTATCGTAAAACTTGCCAAGTTTACAGTAATTTGAAACTACTCAAGCGAACACGTGCACAAACACCTTGATATATAAGTTCCGATTCTCGTCAGACAGTGTGCCGCAATGGCGCAGTCGGTTTACTCGTCGGACATTGAAAGCTTTCGAGACAGGCAGACTTTTTGTGGCGGGTTCGAGGCCGGCCACGGATCTTTTTTCTATTTTTATTTTTCGTTCGTTAGCGTTATGCAGGCTTCAAAACGTTCCGCAAACGCTTGGCGTTTGTTTCTTGCAATTAAATTAAATAGAAACAGCGTATTTTGTACGTTTTGCATTAATTAATATTCATTTCTGCAATAATAGCGATGTTAATCTCATTTCACGTGGGATTACTGTAACGAAACCAGCCGTACGACTTTAGTTTGATATGTTGCGCTATGTACCAATCAAGGCTGCTGTATTGTGTTATCATTGCGTGTTGGGTTATTGTCGTTGGCGTCAATATGCTTATGAAACGTACGTATCTTACTGTGAATTTCATAAGCAGCGCGTGTGTTAAAGTAACAATTTGTTTTAATATCAATTATATAGAGACTGAACATGTACGGTTACATATGTATGTAAGTCGGAGCGTGTGTTAAAGTAACAATTTGTTTTAATATCAATTATAAAGAGACTGAACATGTACGGTTACGTATGTATGTAAGTCGGACACATGATGAATCAGTATACATATAGTTAGTTGAGTAAGTATAATAGTATGTTAGTGCATGTACATTGATGTGCTTGCATTACCGAACTGCATTTATGTAAAAACTATCAGTCTGAGAATAGTGGAACCGACTAATCGCAGAACAATTCCAAATTGAATGAGGGAGACCAGGCACCGCATTGAAATTGTGTTTCATATATTTGCGAACTTAACAAATTAAGAATGTAAGTAAGCATGTGCGGAGAGATCTGTCCCACTGATTTGGGGGCCGTCTTGTGTCAAACACCCCCTACGCCCCATGCTAGGTAGGAACTATATGAGCGTGGGTGTGTGAAAGAAAACGACTTCATTGAAATGTCATTCCTTCGTTTCACATTCTCAGATTGCATTCAGTCGAGTAGATTTAAACTTGGTAATATGCGATAATTTTTTATCACACCCTGAAGGTAACGAACACGCATAAGCGTGCATCATTGATCGACAAAGGGAAGTAACCCACTTACGTATAGGAAACGCACCCATCGAGCATATAGGACACCAAGGGAAATGGATGTTTTGCTCATATATCTATGTTTGTCTCTTACAGTAATTTCTGCTATCGTAAAACTTGCCAAGTTTACAGTAATTTGAAACTATCCAAGCGAACACGTGCACAAACACCTTGATATATAAGTTCCGATCCTCTTCAGACAGTGTGCCGCAATGGCGCAGTCGGTTAAAGCGTCGGACATTGAAAGCTTTAGAGACAGGCAGACTTTTTGTGGCGGGTTCGAGGCCGGCCACGGATCTTTTTTTATTTTTATTTTTCGTTCGTTAGCGTTATGCAGGCTTCAAAACGTTCCGCAAACGCTTGGCGTTTGTTTCTTGCAATTAAATTAAATAGAAACAGCGTATTTTGTACGTTTTGCATTAATTAATATTCATTTCTGCAATAATAGCGATGTTAATCTCATTTCACGTGGGATTACTGTAACGAAACCAGCCTTATGACTTTAGTTTGATATTTTGCGCTACGTACCAATCAAGGCTGCTGTATTGTGTTATCATTGCGTGTTGGGTTATTGTCGTTGGCGTCAATATGCATATGGTATGTACGTATCTTACTGTGAATTTCATAAGCAGCGCGTGTGTTAAAGTAACAATTTGTTTTAATATCAATTACATAGAGACTGAACATGTACGGTTACATAATATATAATATTAAGTGTAAGATTGACTTCTAGTTCAGACTTTACAAATAAGCTAGTGCCGTCTTCTAATTGAGTAATTTTTACATTTCCACGAAATGAACTTTTATGCCTGATATTAGATCTGAGTTTCGTATTTGCAATGCCATTATTTCAGTAACATGGCTAAAAATTAAGGCCAAGATTGGACATCCTTGTCTTATACCACGTTATGGGTTGAAGGATTGTGACTGCCAACCATTGTTTAAGACGCAACTTCTTGTATTGGTGGTATATAATGATTTAATCCAGTTTATAAACATTTCTTTAAAACCAAAACGTTGAAGAGCACTGAACATGAAATTCCATTCGACGGTGTCAAACGCTTTTTTAAAGTCTAAAAACAAAATTGCACCACTTAATTGTTGATCCTCTGCGAAATTTATTACGTCTTGTATTTGTCTTATATTGAAGCCAATGAATCTATTTTTAATATACCCTTGTTGATCTGAACTAACTATTTTATGAATGACTTTTTGCATCCTGTTAAATAGAACCTTTGCCAAAATGTTGTAATCATTGTTTAATAAAGTTATAGGACGCCAGTTTTCTAGCTCGTGTGGATCACCTTTTTTATATAACAGAGTTAGAGCACCTAATTTTTGTAAGGGTGAAAGCTCGGTTTTCAAGCATCCTTTGTTTAAAGAGTCGGTAACTAGTTTCCCAATAATATGCCAAAACTTTTTATAAAATTCACAAGTTAAGCCATCAAGTCCAGGACTCTTTTCATTTTTCATAACCATGGTGATTGGCCATAATGATCGGCTTGTGTAGGTTCTTCATGATCTTCAGTCATGTTGCAGGCACCCTGTTTGTGTCCTATTTCGTTACATCTCTTACATTTCCAGTCATTCCTACAATCAACCGTATTATGTCCTTCTTGTAGGCACTTTTTGCACGTTACAGTGGTTGTGACTTAACCTTTGTGAATAACTTTTGCCTTAAATTGTCCAAATTAAGTAAATTTTGGCAATGGCGTAGTTAGAGTTTGTGTTTTGACTGTCACTAGTCTATCTCCTGTATCGCAGTTTGTCAACTTTCCATCTATTCTCAATTTTTCGTGTTTAAATTCTATGATTTCAACTCCCTTTTTTATCAGGACATGTTTTATGATATTATCATCAGCAGACAAGGGAATATTTTGAATTCTTATCCGTGTGGTAAGTTCACTATCTAGTCTGAGGGGATTTGTTATAATTACAGGTACATGACAAGATCGTAGATATAGCCCTTCAGTGACAAGTTTTGCTTTATCATCTAGATTGTCGAGATAGATTCTCCACATACCATTCACTCGCTGGAGACCGGTGATGTGTGATTCATCAATTATCTGTCCAATTGATTTATATATCTCTGCATGTTTAATATATTCCTTGTAGTGAACCTTACGATTACCAAATATGCTGTTTTCACGAATAAATACTAGCGGTATGTTTTTCAATTGTAGTCTTCTTTGTTTTGACTTTCGTATTATTATCCATAGTTCGCTCAATTAATCAAGTTTATGTTTTGTATAAATCAGAAAAGTTAATCCGTTCACATATATTTCACTATTAAACAATATAATCCGGTAAATCCCAAATAATATCTATTTTATTTGCACAGATGTAAAGAGCAACGCCTTAGCATGGCCGCTTACAACATCCAACCTGTTTTAGTGAATACTTAGTATACCAATTCTCGTGAGAATGCGTGTATAAACCAATATCTTACGTAATTTACAATTTTTTTAACCAACGATAACTATTCTGCACATTGGAATATATTACAACAAATAGCCTTAAAATGACTATAAATGTATAATGCAGGGAAGCGTGTCTCTGATTTTTGATAACGTCCTCCGTTCGTTAGATACTTGACTTTAAAAATTCTGAGACATTGTTCACAAGTCTAACATTTCCGCTACAAAATACCGAAAACCGCTTTGAAATCTGCCATCAAATAAGGCGGCAATCTTAATTCGAAAATGACACCTACTGTGTTTTTGTAAGCGAGTAATTAACAAAAATAGAGCTACATGTATTTAGCAAATAAATGCTCTTTTGATTTCTTTGCATGATAATGATGTTACAGTGTGATATTTTGTCCAGTCAATACTTTATTTTATAATGACATGTAGTCATCAAGATAATCCTCATTACAGTATCAGCGATTTTATTAAGAACAAATCATCCATTTTTTCATATTTTTCAGTGAGCGAAAATCACCATATCTCAATTAGTTAATGAACACTTTATTTATAGGATTTTTACAATGTTTTATCAGTCAATTGTTTTTTGTTCACCTTAAAGCTGGTTGTTATCTCATATTAAAATACAAATGTATATTGAAAAATATCTTTACAGTCCACCATAAGGAAATTCAGAACCCTTATAACACATCGAACAACATTAATTGTATGATGTAATATTTTCTTTATTAATCTAAAACAAAGAAATTATGTCTTTTAAACAAATGAACGATATAAATCATTTCGATATTCCTTGTCGTATTAGTAAATCCCTATTCAAAACGGCACATAAAATCAGACAAATATCCAATAGTTGCTATTGCGCATCTTAGTGCGCATCCGTAACGGTAATTTTAGTTCCCACATCTACAATATTTACCTCCCTTGGCGGCCATCTTGCTTGGCAAATTCAATAGAAATTGATAGAAGATATTTGTGTTTTTGTTTTGATAATTCTAAATATGGGATATTCATATGTGACAACTATATTTTCTTAATGATGTGATTATGGCATTAACAACTTCATAATTAAGTTAACTTTAAATTTATAAAATGAGTTGTCAGTCACGAACGGTGCAGGGGTAGAAGGACTGCTGTCTGGTAAGGGTGCTCGCATATGGGACTGTGTAGGAGTAGGCGTCGCTTGTTCTGCTCTGTTTAGTTGGTTTCTGTAGATAGTTTCCAGGATTAATGGCTACTTCGTTGTTCTTGTAGAGAAATATTAGACTGATGTATTTCCTTCTTGTCTCTAGGGATTGTCATTTAAGTTGACTAATCATGTCTGTTACACTGGAGTTGTTATGGTATCGATGGGTGACAAATCTTGCAGCTTGCCGTCTTTTCTAGTCTGTTGATGTCGCCTATTTCGTATGGAACCCATATGCAGTATGCATATTCGACGCATGGCATTGTAGGCAATTTCCTTCGTTTTGGTTGATCCGATTTTGAGAATGCGTCTTAGGAAGCCAATAGTGCTGTTTGCTTTTGCTGAGATGTCACTTATGTGTCTAAGGTGTTGTTAATAGTACACCAATGTACTTAGCAGAGGGGACATGTTTTAGAGGTTGGTTGTGGATATTGTAATAGAGGGATATGGTGTTCCTTTTTCTGTTGATGGAGAGAACTTGGCATTTGCTGGGGTGAAATTCCATCTTCTATTTTGGCCCCAGGAGGCTAGTTTGTCTTGGTCGGACTGTAAATGTTGGCAGTCTGTATCTGATGCAACTGCCTGATAGGCTATGGTGTCGCCAGCAAATAATCTGACAGTAGATTGGAGCGATAAGTGTATGTCGTTGATGTGGTAGAGAAACCGTGAGGGCCCCAGTACGACCCCTGGGGTACCCCCGACTGGACATCTACTGGATCAGACTCTTGCCCCCCCCCCCCCCCCTAGGGCAGCCACTTGTTTTCGACCTTGGAGGAATGCATGGATCCATCTGTTGGTTTTGCCCTGGATGCAATAATGGTGGAGTTTGTGAAGTAGGGGGCTGTGGGACACTTTGTGCCTTACTAAAATATCGGTTTGTTTACCATTTTCGAGGTTTTCTGATACTTCGTTGGTAAATGCTAGTAGTTTGGTTTCGCATCTATGTTTCTTTCTTAAGCCGTGTTGTATGAGATACAGGATGTTGTTCGATTCCCCATGTTTCATGATGTGGCTTTTATGATATGTTCCATGAGTTTGCAACAGATGCATGTCAGAGATATGGGGCGGTAGTTAGATGCTTCATATATGTTTCCTTTCTTGAAGAATGGGTGGACTTCTGCATTGCGTCAATCATCTGGAACTTGACTGTTGTTGTAAGATGATTTGAAGATGATAGTTAGTATGGGGGCCAATGCCTTCAGTATTCTAATTTTGATGATGTATGGGCCTGTAGCTTTATGTGGGTTTGGTTTTTCAAGTAGTTTTGTACACCCCTGCTGGTAATAGAGGTGTTGTTGGCTGCCTTATGTTATTTATCTTTCATGAGTTTGTTCTTCTTGAAATATTGACGTGTAGTCTGGCTTGGTTCTGTGAATACTGAGTGAAACTGTTGATTCAAAATATTTGCCATGTATTTTGGGTCTGCATATAATTTCCCTTTGTCTTTGAGTCCTTGGATGGTGCCGTTGTCCTTTTTTCTTGTGTTTGATGTAAGTCAATTATCTTTTCGAACTATTTGATTGGTTTGTTTTGTCTTGATCAATGCGAGATAACATCTTCATTTATAGCCCAGTATGATTGCCTCATCTTTGCTTGGACTTGTCTTTTTATCTTATTGAAGTTGTTGATGTCTGCAATGTTATGCGACTTCCTTTTCTTTATAATGTGTTTAATTTCTATTGTGACCCATGGTAGTTTGTCTTACATATTTATTTTCTTTTTTAATGTACGGTCGAACGTTAATTAAATTATAAGGCAAATTCAAACATAGCCAGATGCATGGAACTGTAAAAATATTCAAATATTACTTGGTATTTTGGTTTTTGGCAGCGTCGCCCAAAATCATTTGTAAGACCCTGATTTAAAGCAAAGTTATCCCGGTCTTAGAAATCGAATCAAACAAGATGGTAAGATATTTCGTTTGCTTAAGCGTATATAATACATATGTCCACCAATTTGACACAATACGCACACGTAGTTTCATTCAAGATTATGTGTAAGCCGTCCAATATTAAATATTCGTTAAGGAATTTTCAAATCCCATTTAATTTGTTCCTAAGTTTTCTCGGAGAAGCCAGACGATGTTAGTTATGGCAGACACACTATATTACAGTGTCCCTAGTACTGGTTGGAATACAGTTCAGGGAAACCCGTTTGGTGGCCCGGCGGCCGTGGAGTTACCGTTGAAAAAACGGTGTTCAAATCCCACTGAAATCCTGTACCTTGCATTGACTGCAAGAGTCAGAAAGTTAAAAGCTTTGGTCATAACTCATTATCCAATAGAATAAGATTTTCATGACAATGATTATAGTAAAAAAACACAAAGATAAAAGTAAAGAATGTAAAATGTATATTTATTTTCTGTTTTACATTATGTTCAAACGTTAATTATATGGCAAATTCAAACATAGCCAGATGCATGCAACTGTAAGTACATTTAAGCATATATGGTAGCCGTTGATAATTACAATTTTATAAATTCTTATACACACTTGTGTGTAGCCTTATAGAAGTAATACAACACTGTTGATATTGTTACTCATACATGATCAACATATAGTTTTGGTGTGTATTGAGCGGAAACTTAGGTTTTAACACCAGACTACAACAATGGCTTCCAAAAAGACCTTTTAAAGCTTTCAGGAGCATTTTCACAGGTTGTCAAAGCCTCCTAAGGTTGAGACGACGGAGGATTTGGTTTCCTATACATGTATATAATATGTTGACCTGGAAATGGCCAAGTCAAAGACTACCGAAGACCAGAGCCTATAGACAAGGTGAAGTTTCCCCAAGTTTTTTTGTTTTACGGAGAAACTGAGAAAGGCGAAGTAAATCATACAACCTTGGCTATATGAAATCAAGTGCTTAGCAGAAGAGAAATGTTTTACTGATGAGCAAATTCTACTCGGCATTAGGAGATCAGTAAACGGATGAGCAGCTATTGACGATAAACAAGTGGTTCACAAGGTAAAGTTTGACGACTCACGACGCCGGACGGTGACTGATCCTAAAAGCGCACCCTGTCACTTTGTTTAAATATTGAATGTGGCATTCTGTGAAAGATGCACATGCTTTATCGCGTTTAGAGGAAGTATTTAACAGCTTGAAAGGTGCAAAGATATTCAGCACAATAGATCTTAAAAGCGGGTACAACCAAGCAGCTTTCACAGTAGGCTTACGAATTTAACAAAATACCTTTTGGATTATCTAATAGTCCTGCCATATTTTAAGACTTATAGGGGAATGCTTCAAATGTGAATTTAACCTGATCTGCATCATTTTTAACCACAATTTAACCTGGCACTATCTGCAGAAAAGTATGATTTGGTGCAAAAGACAACCAAGTTCCTGGGGCATATTGTAAGTGACAAAGGAGTCGAGAGTGATCCAAATCAAATTGATAAGGTGAGGAAATGGCCTAGCCAACAGAAACCTGACAACTTGTGATCATCCATAACTTTTGTTGGATGTTATAGAAGGTTGATCTCAAAGACTTTTCGGAGATTATTACAAGCCATCAACTGATCCAGTTCAATCAACTTTAGGAAAGAAAACAAAACATAGGTCTAAGGAAAGGAAATGGGATCTGAACAGGAGAAAACATTTAATGATATAACATCATCACCAAAGTTGGCATATCCAGACTTTAATGAACCCTTCGAGTTGCATACAGATGCATCAGGAAAAGGATTAGGGGCTGTATTAGACCATACACAAGACGGTAAAAAGAGTGATTGCATATGCTGGTAGAAGTTTAAACAGATCAGAGAAACCTACTCAGCTTTAAATGTAGAATTTTTGGCTATGAAATTCATAGCTAAATTAGACGCGACAGGCCAACGTTGGGCATCAGCTTTAAGATTATTTGATGTTATATATGGATCTGGTTTAGGGAACGAAGATGCTGATGGAATGTCACTTTGACCAATGCAAATGGAGATTAAGCATGCCTGTTGCAAGATGAAACTATCTAAATCATAATCATGTTTTCCCAACCAAATGTTTGCTTATGCTAAAACATTGCGTGATGCTTCCATCAACCTCACGATGTCAGAGAAAACATAAGTACAACTACGGCACAGGTAGAAGCAAGAGTGATAAGAAAACGTCGGGAGGGAAGATTCATTTAAAGGAAAATGGATATTAGCAACAATTGACAAAACGTTGCCCTCCAAGAAGACTTCAGTAAAGGAAGACTTAACCATGAAGAAAAAAACTTTGGAAATTTCAAGATGACTCGTGTGATATTGTGTGGAGAAATTATTGATAACACCACATGAGATAAAATTCAACAATAAGACCAGTCAGAGAAATATGAGATACAATATTAAATGGATTGCACATTGGATTACATTAAATTGGATATCGAGGAAAAGACAGACCAATATCTCTCATTATGGAACGCTTTTTCCGGCCTAGAATGACAGCTGATAGAATGAGAGATACCTTAGAAGTAAGTTGCATACTAATGCTAGGGCGCCTCTTGGTAGTATAAAAGCAACATATCTAATAGAAATTATATGTATATATTTCTCACAGTAGACTCATGTGAAGGAGGAATAGGCAACATCTCAGTGGTAACAGGCCATTTCACTAAATATGCATAAGCTACGCCCACAAGAAATCAAACTGCAAGAATAACAGCAAAAGCATTTTACGAACATTTCATAGTTCATTATGGAGTACCTTGCAGAATATATTCTGATCAGGGTAGACATTTTGAATCTGACATCATAAAAGAATTATGTAGGATTTTTGAAATAGACAAATCACAAACTATACCTCTCCTTCATCCTATGGGCAATGGAATAATTGTAACCATGGATTAAACTAAGTGTAACTTTCTTATCTAGTACTTTTATGTATTTCGTAGGACCACTATGCTGTACCTAGATGTAGTTTGCATGTACAATTTGTGTTATGAACTGACTTGATTGGCAAAGTGATTGAATTCACCATTCATATAAGCATACCAATTAAAGTACAAATGTGACATCCAGTTACATACGGTAATCATAATACAAAATAAAATTTCTTATACATATGTATACACCTGCTACATATTGGATTCATGCACATCAATCGGATAAGCATCATATTTATATTTATGAAATGATGCCATAATGTATACTTCCCAAGATTCATATGCACGTCATGGTCTATTATAGTCCATCATGTCCAATCCATAACCTTATAAAATATATCATGGCAGTCAGTGATTTGTTTTCGCTATATTTACTGCCGTTTATGGGCAGTTTCCCCTACAAAAATTTCCTTCATTTTTCCCCTAAAGTGGCCAGAATTTTCCCCTGACAAGAAGTGTTTTCCACATGATCATGTAAAAAGAAAAATAGTTTCCACACCATTGTCACCAATTACAGTGTAGTAATAGTGTGACATAATACGTCTGGTCCTCCAGGGTTGTATGGTGATTACTTGACCAATGTAATTGCATAGTGATGCAATCTTGCTAATCACCAGCTGGAGGCCTAGTGGGCCATTATGTCACAATGTCTGGTCGGACAATATATAAGCCGACCAGATTTACTTAGAAGAGTAGAGTTGATATACTTGTTAGAGTACTTAATAAACCACGTTATAACCCGAGCTGGTGTTGTTATATTACACGTGTGTTTCATGGTGCCGTGACCAGCGGATTGACGATGGGAGACTATTTCCACTAGGATCGGAGAGGGCCAGGGAAAAACAAGGATGGATACAGGTCAGTCGATTTAATTGTTCTGAGGGCTAACCTCTATTTTTGCGATGGACTTGGCACAGATACTTAACTGTAAAATCTAAGAGTGATGCTATGAATACAGGCCCGAGCACTACAACTATGGATATTAAACAGATCCTTAACTCCATTTATAAAAGACGGGATCATGCTATAAGTGATTATGAGAATAGTAATGCTATGAATAAAGGCCCGAGCACTACAACTATGGATATTAAACAGTTCCTTAACTCCATTTATAAAAGACAGGATCATGCTATAAGTGATTATGAGAATAGTAATGCTATGAATACATGCCCGAGCACTACAACTATGGATATTAAACAGTTCCTTAACTCCATTTATAAAAGACAGGATCATGCTATAAGTGATTATGAGAATAGTAATGCTATGAATACATGCCCGAGCACTGTAAAATCTAAGAGTAATGCTATGAATACAGGCCCGAGCACTGTAAAATCTACGAGTAATGCTATGAATACAGGCCCGAGCACTGTAAAATCTAATTTAAGATGTTGGTTCTGTGGCCGTCAAGGGCATTTTCAGGCTGACTGTCGGGAAATGCAGCAATTTAAAGGGGGATATAGAACAGTGCAGGAAAACTAGGCCGTTTCCGCCATAATGAGGTCGGTGGTAGGAGACGTAAGGGAGACTTGTTCAGTAATTCTTCATCCAATATTACAAATAAAGTAAAAGATATTCCTAGTTCATGTTTAATAAATATTGGAAAATTAAAAGTACGCGCTTTAATAGATACCGGTGCTTCTTACTCTGTCATTCATAAACGTATTTTTGAGTCATTACAACATAAACCTAAATTACAAAAAACAACCTTATTACTTCAATCTGCAACAGGTACACCCGTTAATGTTCTTGGATACGCAGAGATTACGTTCAGGGTCAATAAATTGCATCTATCACACAATTTTGTTGTCGTGGACAATTTATCGCGTAATGCTATCATCGGGCGAGATTTTCTATCGGCCAACAGCTGTAGAATTTATTTCGATCTTAACTCTGTAAGAATAAAAGATACTTATGTGCCTTTGCAAGATGATAGATGTATAGCGTCAATTATTAGAGCTAAGAAAACAATTATTATCAAACCGCAAAGTATTAATACAATTCAGGGAAGGCTTAAAAATAATCCTAGTTTAGAAATAAATAGCGACTATCAAGTATGTGAACTTAAAAAAGGTTTCATTCATCAAGAAGCGTGTCTTAAAATGACAAAGACATTAGTATACGTCAATTCCAGACGGACTGTACCTGTCATTCTGACAAATCGTTCAAATAAAACTATCAAGTTGAAACGTGGTTGTATCCTTGGGCAGCTCCAGAGTGCAAATAACTATTCTGTTGAGTCTATCATAAATAATAATGATGATAAGAATTTGTGTTTAACTAATTCGCGCCTTAATATATCACATCCAGTTAATACTAGTGAACAGTCTGCATGGGCAGCTCATACGGTTCTTGTCGATAAGAAGGATGGTTCGAAAAGACTTGTCATAGATTACAGAAAGCCTAACCATAACATCTATCGTAGCCAGAATATTAAAGATACCAAACGTCGTAGGAACAAACATGTAAAACTAGTTGATTTTCAAGTAAATGATAATGTTTATTACAAAAATTTCCACAAACGTTCTAAACTTCAACCAAAATGGATGCCGTATTATAGCATTATAAGAAAACTTAGTGATAGGTCCCTGTTAATAAAAAATCAGTTAGATAATCAAGTAATTGAATGTCATGTAGATCAAGTTCGTAAGGCAAATATAGCTAATTGGGGAATACCAAAGAATGTTCCACCCGGTATTCGTCCTATACGTAACTGCAGATATGTTGCATTACCATCAGTAAGCGATGAAAATAGTTCTTGCGATGAGTCAGACAGTTACGATCAAACGTCAGATAGAAAATTACATAGAATTAAGCGTAGGTTGGCTAAGCGACACAGACATATCAGGGAAAATTCTTCTGATGAAGATGATATACCATTAAGAGAGCCTCAAATGCGGTTGAGACAAGCTGATAATAATAATAGTCTGTCTGGATCGGATTATACCGATAACAAATATGTAATTAATGATAACCAGTACACTAGTCAATACACTAATGACAGTAATGATAACGGAGTAGGTATGTCCAGTTATTCAGGTGCAAATAGCACCTCGGGCGGTGATGATGTAACCGCTGGTCAAAATACAGCAAGTTTTAATAGCTGTTCGGACAGTAATGATATTGTCAAGCAAATGTCTGTAGCAACAATTGAGCCACAGATCAGGTGTGATAACCTGTTGTTGTCCAAATTGAATTCGGTATTTAGCGTTTTTAGACCACAGAAGCGCGGAAGTAGCATTCAGCATTTATAGACCGCTAATGTCCACATGTTGTCTGTTTAATATTTAATATATATAAGGCTCGTAAGTTCGAATAATGCCTTATGAAGTTTGAAATAAAACTTCGCGGAAAAGTTAATGTATACGGTTCACGTTGTCACTTTAGTATTATATATATATATAGATATAAGGCTCGTAAATTCGAATTATGCCTTAGGAAGTTTGAGCTAAAACTTCGCGAAACAGTTACTGTAAACGGTACACGTTGTCACTTTAATATTATATATAGATATAAGGCTCGTAAATTCGAATTATGCCTTATGAAGTTTGAACTAAAACTGAATGTTTCATTAATATGGATGAAGATATTGATGAACAAGTCTCACAAGACCTCAAAGTGCGCAGTGTATATATAGTTACAAGACTATAAAATGCGCAGTGTATATAAGTTTAAAGTACGTTGTAAATAGTTGTAATTACAAAATAGCGCGACGTTAAATTCTTAACGGAAGTGTCCGTTATCTCTTAAACATTAATAATTTGTATCGTTTTATTTTTGTTTTGGAAGTTTGTATGTTCAATATACTACTATAATATCTATTAGTAGGTGTATTTATACATAAGTTATTTTACATTGCACTTTATTATTGTTTTAATTGCATTTATTAATTGAAATATTTTGCACTTAAATTGTTTCGTATTACTTGAACCATACATCTATAATTAGGGTGCTGTAATATTTTTGCATTACTCTGACGTTAGTTTTTATATATTTCCAGGACTAGTGTTATGTTCATGCCTGCTCCTGGCAGTCTCATGCAATGCCATCGGTACAGAGCAAACATTCATTAACAATAATATTCTATTTAAAAATGTAAAGGAAGTATCAACGTCCAGGTCACATTGGCAAATAATACTATTCCTTGATTTGAAAATGTATACATCATTCTTGAGTGACATTAAAAGCGAAATCCACAACATTCACGATATTGGGGAACAAGCAAAACTTAAATACACCAAGGATTTTATTACGAATACCGACACGTTAATTCGCACATTGACTGACTTGCAAGATTATTTAGAGGGTTTGAACAAAACGCATGAGCATATTGTCAATAGTTACACTAATATGTATTCGCTCACCTCGCGAAAGACGCGTTCAATATTACCGCTTGGTGGCGTTTTTAAGTTTCTATTCGGTACCGCGGACGATAGCGATATCAGAGGTATTCGTCAAGATTTGCGCATAATGCAAAGATCCCAGAAACAAGTTATGCATATTCTTGAACATAATTTGTCAATTCTTAATGTTTCAAGACGGGAAATTTCACAGAATAGACATTCGATCAATGACCTTATTTCTTCATTAAATGAGATTCAGTCAGAGGTTCGTTCAACGTCCAATCGTTATGATCAACAAATTCAACAAATGGTGTCATTTCAAGAAATCATGAACCATTTAATGTTAACTACAGGTGAAATACGTCGCATGTTAACTAGTGCTCAAATTTATCTAGAAGACCTCACCATCAAACTTAATAGGTTAAGCCTACAAAAGCTTACACCAGCACTTATTACTCCATTCCATCTTAGAGAGTTACTAGAAGAAATTGAGCCAATGATACCGAAGGTTTTTGCGTTTCCGCTAAATCCTAAAACTCACTTGTGGGAGTTCTATACTTCATTGCATTGCGATACAATACTAGCGGGCGATAGATTAGGAATTACCATTGATATACCTTTAAGACCAGTTTCAGAAACATTCAGACTTGTGCAAGCAATACCCCTGCATATCGCTTACATGAATGAAACTGCTCCCGTAAAAATAACTTCGAACGCGTTACATTTTACAGCCTCCATTGAACTTGAAGCCGATTATTTCTTAATAAACACAGACTTTTCGCAGTTTATAATCTTATCCGAACGTGCAGCATACAAATGTTTAGAGGAGTTACTCCCTTTTTGTGAGGTAGAAAACGGAATTGAATCAAGTTATAACACCAAAGCCTGTATTGTTGCTTCTTACTTAAATAGACAAAAGGATATGGACAAATATTGCAAAACCTTAATACATACCGCGGTTAGCTTGCCGAAAGCTATTTCAGTCAGTGTCAATAGATGGCTCATATTAACAAATATCGAAACTCAATTCTCTGTAAAATGTCAGAATGGTTCTAGTTCTGCATATATAGCTAAACCGCCCATATCAGAACTAAATATTCAATCGGAATGTAAGGCAATAAGTAATCATTTGTTTCTTCCTCAATATTTTATGAAGTCTATTTCAAGTAATATCGATCAGTTCAAACCTGACAGAATTGAGATACATAGCCTAAATTTCTCGCAAATATGGCAACCATTCCATTCTACTTTTGTCAACACTTCATTAATAGCTATTCCGAAAAAACTTAACGATGTAGCCGACATCCCTATTGACGATTTTATAGACGAAATTCAACTATTAAATGACGATATTAGTCAGGACTATAACGACGATATATTTGGACTAAATACAAACATTATAGCATTAATAGGGGGGATACTAGCTGTAGGTGTATTATGCCTGGTCATTGCCTTTTTCATTAAGAGAAAATTTAAGTTAAAGATCTGTGCCGATAAAGTTGTAAATGATAGAGGGGCGCTTGAGGGGCATGTCAGATCAGCTGATCCTGTCAACATTCCTCATGTGACCTACAAGCCAGTGGTTGATCAAGTCTTGGTCAACCATGTTATGCAGAAATCGTGCATGGACACCAATGGCTGCATAGAAGCCACGGATCCATTGTTACCAACCGCAACAGCACCAGCACAAAATATGATACGCTCAATGTATCCTGTGGTGAATCATCATTAAAACTATGTTATAATGTTTTTAATCTTCAAGAACTCTTCAAGACCTTTTCTCAATTTATCAACATATTCGTTGGTCTATCATCATCCAGAAGTCATCACGAATTTTAATCAGTTACAATTTGTGTATTTTCTTCAAGAACTCTTCAAGAACATTTCTCAATTTTTCAACATATTCGTTGGTCTATCATCATCCAGAAGTCATCAGGAAATTTAGTCAGTTGCAACTTGTGTATTTTCTTCAAAAACTATTCAAGAACATTTTACAACATATTGGTGGTGTATCATCATGAAGAATTTTTAATAAATTATAATGACTTTTGCTATATACACGTAACATTCTTCTCAATTATTATTTGATATATGTATATGTATATTGTGTTACACAGTTTTTGTAGCATATTGCATTATTATTTTTCAATTTACTGGGGTCACACACCAGTATTGATTTACCATTGAGTATGGTGTATTTTAGTCATTTTCAATAGTTTAAATAGGCTTATCATGCTAGTAGTTTTTATTGTGTTCTCATCATTAATGTATGTATGTTATGTGCATTTAACTGCATTATTTGTTAGTGTTCAATTCATTAATGTATGTATGCTGTGTGTGTTTAATTGCATTCTCCTTTTTTTGTATAAGTATAGGAGGAGAGTGTATCACACTAAACAATTTTCGTTTGTATATCTTTTTTTTGGATGAGTATGGGAAGAGTGTGACATAATACGTCTGGTCCTCCAGGGTTGTATGGTGATTACTTGACCAATGTAATTGCATAGTGATGCAATCTTGCTAATCACCAGCTGGAGGCCTAGTGGGCCATTATGTCACAATGTCTGGTCGGACAATATATAAGCCGACCAGATTTACTTAGAAGAGTAGAGTTGATATACTTGTTAGAGTACTTAATAAACCACGTTATAACCCGAGCTGGTGTTGTTATATTACAAATATCTATATTTATTATTTAAACAACTAAATAATCAAATATTCCATAGAAATAAATGTTATTATATATTCCCATTTTGAAATTTGTTGTGCTAAATTTCCCCTTTTGATGGGCATGGGTAGTGAGAAGATTTTGGAAAAAAATCACTGGGCAGTAAATGTAAATAGAAAACAGCAGCATAGCATTCAGTATGTATGTTATACCCTCCTGAGACAGTGTTTTCGCATCCATTTTTTCAAGCATGTTTCTACGAGTTAGGTGGGTTTTACAGAAAAGTAGAATTTTAGGGAAGATGGGTACTAGTATTTCGGAAAGTTCTTTTTCAAGGAAACTGGAATCATTTTCCAATCTACATTAGTTACTGAGGTACCGGTTTCTACCAGGCGTCAGTTACAGCGCTAACATATACAATTAAACAAGTACTTAATCATCCATATTATGAATAACCTAAAGAAATATATCTAAGTTTCTTTGGAACTCAACATTATCTTATCACTTACTCAAGCTCAAACCCTGTATACTGAATACAACTTTGTCGGAGGTTATTAAAGTTTAGATCGGTCTCCGAGCTCAAACCTCATATCTTATCTTTTAACATCTCTGAGTTAATTATGATCATACAATAATGACCTTATTGATTCATTAGTCTGTCAGCATAATTAATCTAAACACATATTGTAGCATAAATCAGCTCTATCTTTTCAACTGTAATACTCAGAGAATGGAATAGATATTTTATTTGGAAGTCTGTTTTTAAGTTTTATAACCACAGAGCCTGGTGTTGAGAGTGAGTCATTACACCATATCAGAAACACCATATTATAGTTTAGTTTATATCCACAGAATTTATCAAGAATCTGAAGCACTGTGTTTTGTATTTAAATGTTTACTATGGAATATATCCACTGTTGTTTCATGACATTTCCTTAAATCAAAATCACAGAAACCAATGTTAAATTTTCCAGCAGTGGCTTTGTAAAAGTCCAGACCACGTCCTATCTTAACAATCCAACCATTATTGAACCTGAAATTGTAATCAAATAGAGATACATAACAATAACCCAGACTAGACCAATATAAGGTATTTAAGGGGCACGACTCTGCTATGACTTCAGAAAATCATAAAGTTTGTTTGTTTCATCGGATTTTACGCCCCTTTTCAACAGTCAGAGTCATATGAGGCAGACAGTTCACCTAACCATCGTTCCTGGGAAGAACCAGTACTAGACTCCAATCCTCTGTAAGCAACTGCCTACTTTCTGACATAAAAAGGCATGGTCAGTAGCTGCGCTCTAGCACACAACTCTATCAGTGAGAGGTTACGGTGATTTGAAGTCAGCGACCTTAACCACTCAAGCACAGAGGCAGGTCCAGAAAATCATGACAATGAAAACTTACGCAAAGTCCATTTAAGGGTTTGATGAAAATCATAAATATTTATTTTGTTAATAACTTATCTATCGGAAAATAAAATTACAGTTGTGCTGATATTCAAACCACTGAGGTTATTGCTCTATGCATGTAACTTACAATGCATGCATGTGTTGCAAGGAATAAATCATACATCATAAATATAGAGTCTAATCAATAATTATTAAGACTGAGATGGCCACTATGTACAGCTGAATGCAAGCATTTGAAAAATTGGAAATATTTCAGTAATTAAGAAATTGGTCCATAATATTTCATGATATTGCTATTCAAGGACAACTGATGTTGAATGAACACAATTGATGAGAACTTAATACTGTGTGCGTGTACATGTATGTCAATTCCAACATTCAATTGAAAAAAGTCCCATAATTCAGCCAGATATAGAAATAATATTGTACATAAAATGAATACAATCTTGTACCTTATTTCTCTATCATGGAGTGTTTGGGAATACTGTATTTCTAAAGATATTTGGTATGATGACAAATTTGTCCGAAGTTCTTCTAGTTTATTCTCTTGTTGTCGACGCTGTTCAGCAGACTGAAAAGTAAATATATATTTTAACACATAAGAAAAGCAATAGCAGTTTAAAGTAACAATAATTCTGTGCATTACCAAAAATCAGCCAGTTTTTATTTTTTATAAAAGACTTAAATACCAGCTTAGAATATCCATGCATCTATTAATTTATTATTTCATCACATTTAATACCATTTTCAACATTATTTTAGTCATATTGTTGCAGATAGTTACCCTGGACTTCATTAAGGCCTTAACCAGTACTAACCACATTCTATCTGCAAGCTACTACCAAGCTTCCCCACATTATTCAGAGGAGGAGGACAATTTAACATAGGATGTAATATCTTCAGTCAAATTTGTCATGGACAGTGTGAGCCTCACCCAGGGTCCAAAACTCACAACCTCTTGATCAGTAGACCAATGCTCTAACCACTGAGCTGACCAGGCGGACCCACGCATCTATAGCAAGTATTTAATTGCTTTAACATTAATTTAGTTAAGAACTTAGCGCAACGAGGTTATGCAACAAGTTAACATTTAGTACCATTCTAAGTATACACCCAAGAAAGCATGAAGCAATAATGCTTCAATCAGGATTTATATGAAATATCAAATGTGTAACTGTTGTAACATAGTATCAAATACAATACCTCATCTTGACCTGTAATTAATTGGATTTTCTTCACTTGAGCTTTGGATTTCACAAGAAGTTCACAAAAACGCAAAAAGTTGTAAAGCTGAAAATAATATAACTAAAATTTACAAAACTGAGACAATTGACATCAGTTATGTACTTCTTATTCTTTCAGATTTGAAAAAAATACTTTCAACATGGCATTACAAAAGCAATTATACATACTTGTAAACTAAAACATTTTCATTGACTATCCCCCCACCCTATTGTCAGACAAAATCCAAAATTAGCCCTTAACTATGAAATTGCTTTCTATGAACCTGAATTAGGAAAATAATTTATGTTTCAAAGTAATCCACAATCTTAAGGTATATGAAAATAAAATAAAGATATTTACCTGATGTGTTGATCTAATGTAGGGATCCTCAACTATAACTTCAGTCAAGTTTTCATCCAAGAAACGACTAAACAATCTCTCAAAGCTATGTCCTGTAGAATTGCTCTCTATGTGAATCTGCTCATGGTATTTTCCAGCTAATAATATAATAATACAAGTGGTCAAATACATTTACATCATTTAGAGAAAGGGTGTAGAACATATTAGGAATACTGTCATAATGTACATGTACTCACACTTGCTTGAGAAAAACTGTAAATATGTGGAAGAATCCTGAGCTGATAAAAGGGACATTCTAGAAGTTTATAGAGATAAACTATTTGACCATGATAACTGACTAAGAAAATAATGATAGACGATCTAAGCATTAAAAAAAAAAATAAACACTGGGGTAAAATTAACCTTGTTTCTCTTCTGCAACTTTCTGCTTCAACTCTTCTGCTCTCTTCATATACTGTTCCATCTTTGTTCTGATGGCATCTTTCTTATCTGCTGGTGTTCCTAAAAAGTGAGTATGTACTTGTTATGATAACTTTATACAAAGAGGTGGCCTGAAATAACAATATTAAATTATTTTTCATTGAGTTTAATTTAAAGTGCCAATCTGATATAGACTTTAGTGAGAGTTATTTGAAATGGAAGTATCAACTATCAATTTGCATATCATGCAGAATTTATCCATTCCACTGTGAGTGGTATATTATAATATTACCTGTAAGGGCAGCAAATACCATTTTGATTAAACACAAAACTGCTTTACTAATTACAATGTTGAGTTTGATGCTTATCATGAAAGATGTATGCAAATACATGTACAAAGAAATGTAAAAGTACTAGTTTGCACACATGAAAATATGCATGGTAATTCTTGTATTTCACACATAATTTCCTTTATCCATTTAGGCTGGTAAATAATCAAAATATATTTTTAGCAAGAATAATAAATTTCAATGAATGGGCTACACAATATAAAAGATATTAGAAAACAAACTGAGGACAATATAACAACTTGTCCTGGCATCAACATATAGTCCAGAAATAATCAGACAAAATTGACCATTGATCCACTTAAGTTACCTTTGAGTACATCTAATAGAAGCTGCAATCCTTCCTGGTAACAAATGATGGCATCAGCACTGCGTCCAGAAGTATCAAGTTCTACAGCCCTTTTTAATACTGTAGTAGCTGAGGTCAACACACCAGCTAGTTTATCACCCATACTGAATATTCAGTTCAAAATACTGAAAATAAAGAAAGAAATCACTAAATATTTGATTTAATAATACCAGATTGGGCATACAAACATGGACTAATCCTATAGTTCTGTATATACTAGTAGAACATTGCTTTGTATGTGTAACATTTTGACACATTTGTCTTGACTGTAACAAATCTAAATCAGGTACTTGTCTAATATTTGGATTAATATACATGTATGTACATTCATGAGAAACGGACCAGTCATGTGCGAATCTGATCGTAATAATTTGAGACATCTAAATTTGACTGCAAAATAGGTCTGAGTCTCATCTTGAGTACACACATTGCACATGCCCCATATAAAAGTTAAAACAAAATTCATGGCCTACCCTAGTTCTGGGTACTACCTTAACTAAATTGGTCTTTTTGACCATTTTAGTTATGGAATTATCCTATTTCAAAGTCAGTAGCTTAAGATGCTTCTTCATGCGTCAATTGAAGCAAATCATTTCATGTGGTTTCCAGAATGCTATATATCAGGACTTTTTCTAAAATTTTTTTCAATTAGGGGTAGTCTGAATCAACTGCAAAATATCCGATACCTTTTGCCTGTTAAAGCTTGTGCGTTTAATAGGACATCGAACACGATTCAGTTTTAGTCATTTACCTGTTAGCTCTTAAAGAACAAGTGACTTTGAAGATGAACTGCAATTAAATGCACACATCATCATCAAATACTGTACTTTATTAAGGGCAATATATAAAATAGCAAAATCATGAACAGATTGCTCGTACATCTCTTAAATGTAGACTATACGGTAGTATATATACCCTAAAATATGAAAGACCTGTTTGATAATGTTATCCGTAATTGTTCAATTTGAATGAACATAATTAGGTAAAAAAATTATCGGTTTTAGTTTGTTCATACTTGCACGTTTCACAACCACCTTGTAGTGTACAGTTTTTCACAAGTGCGTTAATGCCTAAGAGTGGGCCCTGCACTTCACTAACTGACTGAGCTGAGAAGAAGAACTTGCTAAATGATAGCAGGTAGTTGTATTAACGGTAGATGCAACTAAAAATCCGGTCGAAACACTTGTCGTTATCCACGCGCGCATGCGCAGTCGCATTGAAAAGAATGTACATATAGTATAACTTTTATTGATATATGCCGTATCATTATACATATCTTCGGAAAATATTTATGGTATAATGTAATAGTTAAGTACTTTGAGATTAAGCATGCATGAATAGTTTTGATGTATCGTCTTGTAATTAGGCTAAATTAATGGGAAAAAGTTCGACATTGCCGATCGAGTATTTTGAAAAATGCCGGAAAATTGGCGGAAAGACATGAATAAGTGGTAAATTGGTGCAGAACAAACTTAAAGACCGATGGATGCATTTGTTCAAAATCAATGTTTTTCAATGATTGATACATTAAAGAATCATCTGCATTGATTTGTTAGGCGATTTTGTTGACAATGTTTCCTCTGTGTAGTTGAGAAATTTCTCTAAAAAGGGGTCGAATTGACAACTTTTAAAAAATGTATGCCTCTTACTGCGACATACATGAAGTGGTTTTCCTCACTTCTTATACCAAAAATGATACTGGGAACACTTACTGCACACAATCTTCTGTTACTTCCAATATTTATTAAATGTTTTGGTGAAAAGATAATGATCATTTAATTAAAACATGTGCACAATGTCGGGCATTTTTTTTCACTACGGCGCGAAAAACGAAAAAAAAATCTCATTAAACTCGTCATTTCTCGATCAATTTATAAGATAGGGAAACAATAAGTACATTTCTAAAATCAGCTATCTTTCAGCTTTTTAACATGGTTACATAAAAAACAATCGGTTAATGATTGACAAAAACATGACAATTTTATTTGAACATGTACACAAAGTCGGGTATGTTTCCACCACGGCGTGATAAACGAAAAAAAATTGAATCTCATTTAACTCGTCATTTCTCGATCAATTCATAAGATAGGGAAAAAATAAGTACACTTCCAAAATTGGCTATATTTCAGCTTTCTAACAAGGTTACATTTAAAAGAATTAGTCCATAATTAATAAAACAACAGCCATTTTAATAACAGGCGTCTAATACTCTCCCGCTATGCTACGGTACTACATCGCTAAAACAATAGAATATCGATTAATTATTAATCATCTATACATCAGCTAGGCGACGACACCTTATTTTAATACATATACGATTATCGAGGAAGTTGCATCTACCTCTAATACAACTACCTGATGATAGTAAATCCGGTGATGACATTTTAAATTCGCAAAATTAAAATAATAAAAAAGACAATTTCGATGATTCGTTTTATCAAGGACTTATATACATATAAGTCCTTGGTTTTATATTTACCAGTACAGAAGAAAGTTAAAGCCGAACGTTTGCTATTTGTTTATTTACACATGATAATAAATAAACTTTGAAACAAATGGCGTAAATTAGAAAAGGGGCATAACTGTGTTTAACTACACTAATCCGGTAAATAGCATTCCGGAAAATGGGATATAGACATAACCTAAGTGAAACCGGAAGTTTACGTTTCCAAGGCTATCACAAATGAAATCAAGATGTCTGGACTGCCACGGGAAGTTTTGAAATGGATTCAAAGTCTTGATCTAACGTGGCAGGTGAAAACACCTAAATGGTAAATCGTCATTTTGTTTATTTAATTGAAATCGACGTAAAAAGCTGTTTTTGTATCAGAAGTTAAACATACTCTTCAATCTGTATGCATCTATTGTCACGAAAAAGTTTAACATCCCTAATTTTAAACACAGGTGTTTGGCACGTTTTTATAATGCCCCAACTGCTAGATATTATACATATCTTGCAGTTGGGGCATTATAAAAACGTGCCAAACACCTGTGATTTTAAACTCGTCTTCTTCCATAAATAAGTTCCTTGGTCTTGTAACTAAATAGCAGTTCATAGTTTAAGCAGAACAAACTAAGTCTGCATTAATCTATTTAATTGAGGGATTTTTTCTGTGAAATGAAGATATAAAACTTGATCTAAAGTTTTGTTAAATAGCTATATCACTGTGTCTTGTTTAAGCTGGCTTGTAAACTTCAAGTATTGCCATATGACCTTAATGTACCCCAGAAGATAACCTACACATGTGAAATCAGAATGAAATCAGCCGAAATTAAGTATTGTGATGATCATTTCATTGATTGGAATAATTTAGACAGTTCTTTTGTGAGTGCAAAGCTAGTTCAATCAGGGCTTCAGATGTGCTCTGCTGCAATGTTACTAATTCTTAACACATGTCTCTCTTCGGCTATGTTTATGCCACATGGCCCTTTAGTGTGCAGCTTTATTTGTCATCCAATGAAATCGCCGTATTTCTGCATTTTTCCTAGCTCTTAATTTCATAGAACGCCAAAAATCGCTACTATATCCATAGTACGTTACTACGCCTCATAGTGTCAAATCTTAGTTTCGTAGAACGCCAAAAATCTTTACTACGCTCATAGTATCGACGATTCTATAAATGTATTCAAAATGGGAGGAGACATTTTATTGCGCATGCGTATTCACCGCTTACGACACGGCCATCTAATTAATATTTATACCAGGAATTGAGCATGCGCTCTTCTCGTGTTAAAATCAGTTCAAATCACATAGACACTAGGGAAATAGACCACGTCACTTCATACGTGCAAACTACGAATAACTGGCCTGAACAGCTGACTTTTTTTTAAAGAGGCGCAGTAATAAAGATATAAACCCAAACTATGGAAGTATCCAGAATGTATAAATTTGTTCCCATTACATGTTGCAGTGCATCAAAAGGCTTTATACAGACAAGTCAACCGAATGAAGAGCTAAAAGGGGAGACAAATCGTGTTTACTAGTTTACTCATCCCTAATGTCTTCTCTCCATCCGTAATCAAAGTAGCTAAAATTATGTCAACCGAAAACCAGTGGTAGATGTTATTTTCGATAATTAAAATATCCTATCGTCAGAAAAGATGTTTAATTTAGTTTTAAAAAAAAACACGCAGACTAAATATACTCAAAGCAACTTATTAACCGCCAATTCGAAACTGAAATTTCTCAGATATTGTGCGGCAGAAATGTATAAAATTTTGCATACAATAATTTCATTCAAATACCCGTAACTTTACACTATTTGATTGTGTAAAGTCTCTTGTATATTTTTCCAGTCGAAACGTGTTCTTCACTATTGATTATATTGCTCGTGAATCCCGGGCATTCAATGAAAATTAGGTCAGCATATATTTCAATCGGTTCGGTTTTCTATACGCTATCATAAAAAACATAAAACATGGATAACATGTCTGTAGTTAATGTGTGTCTTCACATCGCGGTGCTCACAGACTAAATGACCTGACGAAGGTGTAATCAATATTTTCCCGCGCGCTTAGAATGACCTTTAACACTGCATAGTAAAAAGGTCAAATAAACCCGCCCACTAAGTATATTAGTATTCATCCTGAACTGTTCTATGAAAATTAGAAATGTCTCCGGTCGCTACGCTCCCGTCGACATTTCTAATTTCCATAGAACAGTCAGGATGAACACTAATATATACGTAGCGTACTACATATCCAGATATTGATAAAGATATTACTGAGGCTATTATTAGGCAAAAAAGATCATAAAAAGATGATGTATTGAAATCAGAATGCAGAAAAATGTATCATGTATTACCATTTCAGAATGTTTTCTATGAAGATCGACATATCTACTCTTTCTAATACATCAGTTATTCATTCTTGCTCTGCACTATCTGTGTTTATCTCGAATCGAAAAAAAGTCAATTCATCTTCATTTAGCTCGATCTCTAACTGTAATTACTTTGGAATATGATCCAACTTATAATTTATAACTGAAGTAATTAGAAATATATACATAAACTATCAGAACCATATTTCAAAAATGTATATAGTATGTATGGACCATTTCTAGCATTTTAAATTTCAAATTTAGTAAGTTTATATCATTAAACTATTGTTATTTCAGGGACATCACAAATGGATACCTTATTGCAGAAATATTTTCATGGTACTTTCCTCAGGACATACAGATGCACTCGTACAATAATGGAAGATCTCTTGATTCAAAACAGAAAAATTGGGATCTCCTGAATAATGTAAGTTTAGTTAAGTTTGTAGAATTTCCTCATTTTCTGTACTTTTTGTATTTCTCTTTCTTGAGCTAAAAGGCGACATTTTTAATTACTTTTCATATTAGCTCTTTCTATAAACAATTAGGTAGACATCTTGACATCAATCTATTTCCTATAAATTTGGGTCTATGATTCCTTTTATTGTGATTTTATATATTTTAGTTTATCAAGAGGCACAGACTAGAAATACCTGCAGAAATTATTGATGGTACTATACATTGTAAGGAAGGGGCAGCTGCATCATTGCTGCAGCGCATGTATGAAATACTTACAAACAGAGTGTAAGTATCAATATTTCTTCATTACACTATATTTCACTTATGTATAAACTAAAGTGATAGTGTCCCAGCACTATGATTGCATGCTAACATTGGTAAACTGTGCATTCATTCTGACATTCATGTTACACATTGTAATTGTTGCATAGACACACTGCAATTTTGTGATAATCTGGTATATGTATGTACATTTGTAAAATAACTTTCCTGTACATACACATTGATTAGCAGTTGTATTAATATATATATGCACAGTTTAATTGCTTGCTAAGAAAACAGCACCATGACATACAAGGAGGTCGTTCATTTTCATTATTTTTTGTCATACATATTATGACTTAATTAATGAGCAGTTATACTGTGTTGTGTGCACATATTATCTAACACATATTTTCTTTATTTTCATACAATAGAACTTCAGGGTGAATATGGTTATGTTTATTGTTTTTATCACAGAATTATTGTTTATAAATCACTCAGGCTTTTCATTAAAATAGCTTTGTATGTTCACGATATGTTGAAAATAGACGTATTATCAAATGCCATGTTCTACCTGTATTACATTTGGATAAAAACTAGGATGTATCATCAACTACATAGCCCATGAGATTTGTTCAGTTTTAGTATTGTAAGCATATTTCAGTCAATTTGTGTCTTTGCAATATATTTTGTATCTATGCAAAACAAGATTCCAAGTCATACAGATACTGCATTGTGTTCAGTCGGTTAAAAGCTGTAAGCTTCGAGATCAGTTGATAATACATTATAATGATCATTCATTGGAAAAGAACTTGGCATGTTTCTAGTACAAGTGTCTAAATTCAACATCATTGTTTTGATAAAGTTTTCTTTCACACATAAAGTTCTTTTCTAAATTGAATGATTTTTGGTTCAGTAAGTACAACAAATATAGCATTATGATTTTTACATACATGCATGTAGTAAATACCTTGTCCTGTGTATGATCATGATCAATGTAATAGTACTACCCGATAGTGTCATCATTGTTTATTTTTCTTAGATAGTTCACTTTCAGATATTATAGATAAGTCAGTTTAGTCCTGGTTTGCTCAATCAGAATCGATATCCTCGCCAAAGAATAGACTGTTACAGTCATGATGATATTATGACTGATTGCCAGAATAAATGTTTGTTCTTTGGTATTACTGTAGTTACTAGTATACAAGTTTGTCAATCGTTTTTCGATAATGGTATATTTTTAATCATTCGCAAGTAAAGGCCCACTGATTTCTCAAATTAGTGCTATTTTTGTAATTTGTTTGTAAAATACAATGTATAAAGCTATGCATTGATAATAATGGAAGTAGAGCCTTACATTGCCCATTTGCCAGCTTTGTTATAAATGTGCATGTATTGAAACAATACATTAAAAGCATGCAGTTCAAGTTGTGTAAAAGAATGACATTTTATAACTGTCCTCAAAATATAAATATTTCCTAATTGATGACTCAATCAATGAATAGAATCATCATTGTCAGGATGAAATATCATTGTTTTAGTGTATAACATAATCTTCCTCTGACAATAATCTCTTTGATATCTTGATAATGTACTTAAGTTATGAATCTATGCATGTCAGTATTGAATATTGTCAGTGATATTTTTGTACCAATTGTTTTGCTGTTAAGAAAACTATAATTGCTTTTAATAGCTTTAATATTGTTTGTCATTAAACTTTTGTTCACTGATGCTTCAAACTACATGTATGCAATTCTGCTTGTGTTTTCTGCCAATATTTCGCTTAATGTTTTTGTATGGCTTATCACAAAATCATTGTTGTTTTACTTGATAGAAATAACTAATAGTGTAGGTAGTTGGGTATCGATTATCTGTATAATTCATAGGTCAATAAAATTATAGTTGTCTCAAATTTTTCCAAACATCTTGTTTAAGCATGCCTCTAAAATCTCTATGAAAATTTTTTGGATACATTTGTCCAGTTATAAGATGATTGAAGATTGCTCATCATACACAGTGCTAGAATGTTCAATTTCATTTAAAATGGTTATATGTATAAGACAATGTATTCAACCTGTTTTGTTTTGTTTCCAGAATTCGAAAGTCACCTCCAGATTTTGAGTCTGATTTTACTGATCGAGGATATCAGAACAAGTTACCAATGCATGCAAGATCCACTGCCACACAATCTGTCAAAAATAACCTAAGAATCACAGAGATACAAGCTGACTCTAGTCTCATTCTAAATTCTCAAAAAGTAAGTAAAATTTAAGATATTTATAGTTCTGTTCAACGTGTGATTTTGTTTATTTGTACTAAAGTCTTCTGAGTTTACTATTTATCAGTAGTTTAGTAACCCATGCAGCTATGAGCAGCATTCTGTTAATTTGACCTAACAGATTCAGTACCAATAACTTGATCATTGTCCTGCATTGTTCTAGCAGAGTAAACCATGTCGGCTTCAACTCAATGTCAAGTATATACTTAAGTTAAATTGCACATTCCCAGTTTAAAAGATGAGGACAAGCAGACCTGCTTTAATCACGTTTTCAGAGAGTCAGTAATAACATACTGTTTCTTATATAATTATGTTACATTTGCTTGATATGCATTCAACTTTTTGGTAATGTTTAACCCAATTAGAAGATGAAATTATGCCAGCTATTGAAGTCAGGATTGCACCTTGATCAAGGTCACTTCAATTTAGAACAGTCTTCAATTTTAACATTATTCTCTTACTGAACTTTGATAGATGTAAAGTATAGCTTTGGAAAAATAATCATATACTCATATTTACGGATCATTTTATTCAACTTTCACTTTCCAGGCTCAGAAAATTATCAATGAGCACATTGACCACAGACGGTTAGAGCGACGAGAAAATCCTGACAGATTTGAAATCAAACCTTCTGTAGGAGAGTCAAGCTTGCGACATCCGTATACCCAGCAACAGGAAGCAGGTGAACAACAGCTAACAGATGATGCTCAAGCTGAAAGAGGTAATGGTTTGTTGAGTAATCATTGACATTAATTCACCAATGAATTATGATTATTTATGTTTCTTAATATTTTAAATCTATTGATGTATTGAGCTTGTTAGAAGTCAAATTTATGAAATAAATTCAGGGGTACTATAGTCTTCATGTAGGCAATCAATTTCAACATTTGCCTATTACTATATATGCTCTTAGGGCCGAATTCGGAACATTTGAACGCATACACACTCTCTCGTTTTGACTCTTAGGCATTGTCTGACCTAAATAATCAGCTTTTCATCAGTTTGGCTACTCCAGGTTTAATTTATCATAAAACTTGGAAAGTGAATGGTATTTACTCTAATTGTACATACTGTTGGTTGTCACCAGGTTAAGATATCCAAATTAGTATGAGTATTTGCAATTTGTAAAATACTGGAGTTTTCACCAAATCCAACAAAAATATAGTTTGATGTTACTGCTGTGACTGAATATAGTTACCAGTTGACAATTTTAATCCCCTTTGTTGTGTATAGGAAATTTTCTCACACCTCCAAAATAAATCAAACTTTTGATGCATTTTGAGAGCACACGCTAGTAGTAATAGAAAATACATACATAGTTCCTTTAAATGGTAATTAAGCCAGCAATTGAGCCATAGTTGTTATTGAATTTCAAGTCCCAATTTTATACTATACCATACATGTAAGGGTTTATGTCTCCTCTCAAATGTATGACCATTGAAATCTAGAATCTAAATATATTTTAAATCACAATGATATACATGCTTAGTATATCAATTAACACACATGCATACATATTCATGTGTTTTAATACAATGTATAAAATGATTGATGTTTTCATTTGGTTGTATTTTCAGCTCCAAGTGCACTATCCAGGGAGACTAGCGTACATTTTAAAGAAGTGCAAGTTAAACAGCATGATAAAAATGCATTGTACAATATGCCAATCCAAGGATATTAAATTCTAACTTTATCTAAAGGAGTTTTTAACCGAACAAGTTTTAATCATACTATTTTGGAATTATGGTCAAGTAGAAGAATAAAATATAAATTGTGATAATTGTTATTTTGGTGGTAAGATCTTTGTCTGATTCATGAACAAAAAATTATGTGAAATTCATGCAAATCAGCATTATTCTATTTATTGTGTGTTTTTTTAGATTTTTATGTTTGTATGCAGAATGTATCACCAACATACAAGCATTACTGTTCAACACTTGAAGCCCATTCTCTTTGTAGATTACACATGCCTTATTTATTATCATGGAAATAATTTATTTGTAAAACATATTTCATGATAAATATTTTTATGAAATATAACAAATTTTATACATTTGGTTCAAAGAAATTAAATGTCTGCATGTTAAGGAGATTTTAACTAATTTTGCTTCAAATATATTGCACCAAGTCACTAATGAAAGTAGAACTAATCTGTTATGGTCCTAACATTTTATATTTCATTTTGAACCCTTAATTGGTAAAAGAAAATACATATATACATGTAAAATTACCAAAAAATACTGTAATTTTACTTGTTTAAAAAAAAATTAAAGGTATTGTATTCTAAGGGTTTCATAAGAAAACCGGGATAGGTTTTATATGGTTTGTACCATTGCATTGTACTGACATTAAAGGCAATGTTTTTTCTTATATTTGCACCATGGCATGTATGAAACTGTGGATTGATGAATTATTATGTATATTGACTACGTTTGTATTTCTTTACTACTCATTTAAAACGTTATCTTTTTGTACATATTCATTTAATTTGTTATCTGTAATAAACATTAAAAGAATTTATAACATAATTGTAGTAATAGTTTTATTATGAATACCCTGTGTTTCCATAATGGAAAACAAGCATCTGTTTTATGTGTTTTTGAAAACACAACAACTTGATATTGTCTAAGCAGTTTATTTATTATACCACCCTGGATGTTAAGAATCCATTGACAGGTATAGTTCTATGTGTGCCATTAAATCAATCACTATATAATTGTGTGGGGAATTTTCATACACATAGGTACAGTATGCTAACCATGGATCAAACTTTATGTGGCCTTATATCAAGTAAACATGGTTTATGCACGAGACATTTGTATACAGTTTTAAAGAATAAAACATTGGATTGTGTTCTCGCAATTTACAAAGTCAACCAAAGAAATTACAAACACTAAAAGTTGTTCAAGTAAGGCTACATTTATTAATATAGTGTATGCTTGTTTGATGTGTTTCAAGTATTGCTTCAGAGGATGGGAGTCTAGTACTGGTTCTTCCCAGGAACGATGGTTAGTTGAACTGTCTGCCTCATATGACTCGGACTGTTGAGGGGCGTAAAAATCACACAAATATTTATGTATAATTTAAGTATCATGCACAGAAAATGCAGCAGCCTAGAAAAATTTACATATTGAATTGAATTGAAATTTTAGGCTTATTTTGGACAAGATTACAATAAAGGCTGAGCTTCACAGTGAATTTTATTTACAAAAAATGAAAATTGCTCACCCTCTTTATGAATACACTATTTAACGTTTGTATCTGAAAAGAAACATCCAATTTTATTGTTGCCCATAGTAATCTGTTGATTACATGAAAATGAAAAATAGTCTTATCTTATTTATGAAAAGGTATCAAGATGTAGGTGTCAAATATCCACTTTATAAGTAGACGTATTTAATAGACAAACTGATTATAATTACTAGCTGTGTATTGACAGAATATATTCATTATACACATGGAATAAGTTACTGTATATAAAATTTGATATTTGTATATAGAAGTACAAGTACTATTGTACATATTCAGTGTAAAATGTGGATATATTTTTAAGGTCTGCAATGTGAAATTGGTTCAGAATAGCACAGGGGAGAACTAGATATAAGTAAAAAAGATATTTTTTAACAAAATGAACTTCAAATTAGTTAATAAAATAGTATGTGACCATTGTCAAGGACTTATATGCATACATATATTATAATTATGTATGTATGTAAGTCCTTGCCATTGTATAGCAATTAACTTTCAACATAATTGGGATGAATAATTCTTGACTTATGAACAATTTTGTTTTAAGACATCTGTTAAATCTTGATTAGTTCCCTTAAGGTATGCCTAAACATGAAGCTTATCATGTAAAATAAGTTATAATGTTAATTGATGGCTTTGATTATAACAAATATGGGAATTTCCCCCAAAGACTCTGACAGGAAACTTTCATAGAAACCACACAACAACTGTCATAATAGGTGATTATCTGAAAAATGGCTGTCTTTGATTAGAAATTATCAGTAAGGAATGACATTCCATATATTAATTTGCTAATGAAGTACTTGTATGAGATATGGCAGATATTCAGTTGAAGCATCATAATAAGTAAATATTATAATACTGATAATAAACTGGCTGTTTTACTATCATTAGTTTAAAAGAAAACACTGATTTCAGCATATTTTACTAATTGTCAAGAATGTATACAAAAATAGTGATTTATCTTTTATTTTTTATCAATGAAATCAGAAATCTTAACAATACAATGTTGAATATCAATTTTAACCTTTCAGTCCTTTGATTTTAGACCGTATACCGGGTATTAATGTCAACTATCAGGAAGTTTAAAAATGCGCGAAAATCTGCGCAGTAAACGCACTTTCACGTTGCTGAAGTAAATAAATACGGAAAATGACAAATATTTTAAATCTTATGTGTTATTTAGTTATCATGCTTAGCTGTCGGACTAATAAAAACTTTGAGTATGCCAAGATCCCGTAATAGTCGAAGTGCAAGTCCACAAAAACCTCTGTCAGCCGATAGTTCTGAGATCGAGCGTCGAAAAACTTATCAAAATGTTCATGATATTTTCTGCGAGGCCATCGATGGCGATGTCATCAAGCTGGTGCTACAAGAATGTAACTGGAATGGTATGATGTTCTGTTTACGAATAGTTAAAGTCATGATATGTTGAGCCTATTATTGTGGTGAAAACCAGTTCAGTTTTAAATAGTTCAACTTGCTGTGATTAAATATATAAATAGTTGTTCATAATATTGTGTTCTGCAACCTGTCTAAACCACCGACTGCAGCGATGATCAGTTATCACTCATCAGTATGCAAACAAATTCTAACTTCCTTACTGCAAGATTAAGTATTTATCAACCCAGTCAAAAGATTTATTCCATAGCATGTGGTAAGGCCAGCGTTTTTATATCTTCCGATTTACGGGAGCGCCAAAAGTCAAATAAAATTCAAAATCGTGTTTTTAATTTTATTTTTTCGCCGATCATATCTACATCCCGTATAATATTTTGAAATAAAATTGATGGCGTGCGAATTGACGTTGACAAAAACTTGAAACATTTAATTATGAAAAGATTTAACAAAACACAACTTATACTTAGTTACTTCTCTAAGAATCATAACAAATGAGACTAAACTGCATGAACATGTCACTAATTACACCTAGAAAATATAAATAGGGTCCAAATTCTCTCATACAGTCAATAACTCAACATATCGATTGCGTCAGGGTTTTCTGCTGGAATTAAATTTAAATGGAGATTAATTTGCTAGTCAAGGTCAGTTGTAAAAATAAATACCGTGAACGCCCATGTATATGTCGCAGCAGTGTATAAGATGCAGGTAAAAAAAACAGCTGAAATCCACATTCTTCACGCTAACCCACTAGCCCACAGCCCGGGGCTAGTAAATTTTCTTTCTCAAAATTGTGTATTCAGGCTAGTGGTGAATTGTCTATTTTTAATAGTCCACATACAGTTCAGGCTTGTGCTTCAAAAAAATTAGTACGAACACTGAATCCAGGGGAAAAATTTGTGTACATGTAAGAACGTTACATCAAATAACATACATGTACACACTAACACAGTCTTCGAATTTAGCACCAGTCCTTGGACCGAGACCACCAAATTATCCATCGGTCCGGTAAATTTGAAACGGTCAGTGGCCCAACGGTCCAGTAAATTTTTCAGTGATAATTTTACCATTTATCAGAACAAAAAATGAAATATTTGAATCACTCTAAAAAAATATAACATGTAGCCAATTCATATGAAATTTTGTTATTCTCATTTTGGTCCACTGAAAGTTCATTCGGTCCAGTAAATTTTGCATTTTCACTGGACCGAATGTCCAGTGCTTAAAAAAGTTTTTCGTGAAGACTGTGTACATGATGATGTACCTACCAGCGAAATTGCAAATTGTAACTGTCAATTTTGTGCAATTATCAAAGTGTCAAGGCTACCAGTAATCCTGTATTTATTAACAACTAACATACATGTGGCACTTAAAAAATCAATACTTCAGCTGCCAAATTTAAAGTTTACACACACTTTGACCTAATTTTGTGAAGATTCTGATTTATTTAGGGCGCACAGGGTAGTCAATACATGTGGAGCGAAATTTTTAAAATTATACACGGCCGACCTTTTTTGCTTCAACCACATTGTTTCCATATTTAACTCAGTTTGCATTGAAGAATATCCTTCAGGGCAGATTAATTATAATTGTAACTTTGCCATTTCTTGAGATATTTTCATAAAAAATCCAGAATATAATTATTGACACCCCTGTGCGTACCATAGACCTTAAACCTTGGTACCACCAAATAAAAAAGTCTGCTCACATAAATTGACCAAAACTGAGGCAGGATTAGGCTTAAATTAAAATTAAGTTTGTTTGCCCTTTACCGACCGACCCGAAAAAATCATGCCTACTCAAAACATTTTATTGCAAAATCTGGGTGAACTTATTTTTATACTTTGGAAAATAAACATGTACTCGGTGCTTTCGATAAACATTAAAAGTAGGTATCATTTGAAGTAATGAATGAAAACAATAATGTGTGTTAAGGCACTGAGTACATATTTATGGTTGATTAAAGCACACAATAAATGGTTGTATGGTAGCAGAATACATAAAATTAGTATAGAATGCTTCTAGATAGAAGTGTAATTTCATGCTAGGTAAAAGTCAAATTCAGAAATAAAATAAAATGATTTTCCTACCTACCGACCCTCTTCTATAATTCAGGGTCGGTAAAGGGCAAACAAACATATTTTTAATTTAGGCCTTAAAGAGCGGTGAATTTAAAAGATCAAAGACGCTGCCATCGGTGTCCCTCTGATATTTGTGTGATGTTGGCTAGCAGTTTAAAGAGCACACATGTTTATGACCTATTGAAACCAATACAAAAATATGTGGTACTAACAACGGATGTATTTATCTACTTATTTATTTTTATGACCTGTTTGACATTTTAG
The DNA here is from genome assembly GCA_964023205.1 of Lutraria lutraria. Taxonomy (NCBI): domain Eukaryota; kingdom Metazoa; phylum Mollusca; class Bivalvia; order Venerida; family Mactridae; genus Lutraria; species Lutraria lutraria. The sequence goes on from OZ026833.1 coordinate 29,427,165, forward strand.
CTGTGATTCAGTGCTTTATATCTGATAACAATAGATCAATAATAGTTTAGAATTGTTGTGGAATTTATGTTAAAATTACGAACAGTAGGTACATGTAAGTGTGAAGAACTGTTACTTCAGAATCCATTTGTTTGAGTCATAGAAAACATGGGATTGAGTTCTACAGCCATGTATAGGACGCACCCAATTTTTAGTAAAATTGTGCGTCTTATACATGGGCAGTGTTTGATTTTAATCAGTTCATGTGTGAAAATCGACAGGAGTTTATAGCTGTGCATATAGTCTTATTGACATTTTGATTTCAAAATTTGCTTTTTTAGCTCACCTGATTCATCAGGTGAGCTTAAAGGATCGTTGAATGTCTGGCGTCCGACCACAATTAGTTTGTTTACACTCGTTCGATTATGGGCAAAATCGGACAATGACTTCTAGAGTTATGGGCCCTTGAATTACAAAATTTGTTATATTTAGCTTGTTTACACTCTAGCGCCTTTCATTCATTCACCAATCCTAATCATATTTTCAGTAAATGTGTATAACCAAAAGATCTTGGACAATTTCAATTATGGGCGGAATTGGACCAAAGCTTCAAGAGTTATGGGCCCTTGACTTAGAAAATTTGCTATATTTGATTTTGAGTTTGTTTACACTCTAGCGCATTCATTTATTCACTGATCCTAATAATATTTTCAGTAAATGAGTATAATCAAAAGATCTTGGACAAGGTCGATTATGGGCGGAATCGGACTAGAACTTCAAGAGTTATGGGCCCTTGACTTTGAAAAATTGCTATATTTTAGCTTGTTTACACTCTAGCGCATTCATTTATTCAACGATCCTAATCATATTTACAATGAATGTTTATGACCTTACGGTATTGGACAAGTTCAGTTATGGGTGGAATCGGACCAGAACTTCAAGAGTTATCATGGGCCCTTGGATTAGAAAATTTGCTACGTTTTAGCTTGTTTAACAGTATTATACCTTCATTGTTGGTTTTGATCTCAAAATCTACATAAAAATGGGTTATACGAGTTGGAAACTATATTATCTGGTCATTAATTATTGTGACTTTGTTCTCAGGGGAGCGAAAAAAGGGCCATCTTGGCCCTCTTGTTATTTTCATTGTGGAATTAGTCTCTTCCGTGTTTGATTCTGTTTAAATAATGCCTGATACAATCATAACAATGGAATGATCGAGGTCCTTTAATTTTGTTCTCGAGTGTTTCTTTTTGTACCAAATTGACAGAAAATTACTCTGCTCACACAGTTTCGTTTCACTTCGTAAATTAATCACTACAGTAGGTCTTATAAAAACAGAAAAACTTACTGATTGATACAGAACTTTAGACTTTAGATTGTTAATACTTATTGTAGAGTTCAGGTGTGACCTGGACATGGCGGTCCATGAGTTGACTGGTATTAGATAATTGTCTTACGTACATTTAACATGTTTCGATGTCTCAACTTTACTAAGATGAGTCAAGGACCCTTTTTAGTCCCCCTTTTTGTTTCTTATTTATTACTAATGACACAAGATGTTAATGTGTACAAACTGATAAGTCATTAAGTGAGAAGAGTAAGTCATAAATCTTATTAATGTCAAAGTCTGTTATTATAGCATGTAGTAAGTAATAGATGAATGCAAACTGTGATTTTGGTAGTTTAAATGTACGTTGATATAGAATAAAAAGGCCAGACTTCTCTTTATTCAAATATAATGGGACTTTTTGTTCCTAAATCGAGCAAAATCATTATAAAAAGTTCTAAACCCTTTAATAAAATGGTAAAATATATTGACTCTTAATCCTTAATCACCATCTTTCTTGAAATCTTTCAATTCAAGTTTTTTATAAAATAAAATTTTTGTTAAATCGTTTTATTTTAATTTTCGATGCTCACTTTTTTCTATTTTATTATTTATTTTTATTCCCTCCTCCTGGTGCTCATTTTTTTAAAAAATCCCGTAAATCTAAAAATTAAAAACTCTGGCCTAAATTTTGTGAGAGTACAGTGACCCAAACACCAAGAAAAAGGCCAGATTCCTGAATGACCTATTTGAGGTGTGATATGTCTCGCACACCAGTACTATGGACACCGACCCGTCTCCCTCTGTCAGCACATTCAACAAAGATATAAATAGGGTACGGAAACTCCTGCTTCCCATGGACCCTCGTAAAAAAGATTAAAGTGCAAGGACCAGACAACATCCCCACAACACTGCTTAAGGAGTTTGCTGCGGACATAGCTGATAACACCATCGCTAAATCTAGTACTTTAGGTATCTCTACAACAGGGCACTACATGTACCGGATGACTGGAAGATGGCATTTGTTGGAACTAGCATTAATTTTGTGACACCTGTGTTCAAGAAATGTGACCATATAGTACCAGCAAATCGGCATTGGATATCTCTGACCAGTCTGCAGCAAACTACTAGAGCATGTCATCAAGAGCCAGGTTATGCACATATCAATGTTTTCCCCCAGAGGAGGGGGTATTACATAGGGAAATTAGAAATAAATTTGTGGAATATGGCTGTCAGATTTCCCACCCATGTGCAGATATTCCTACCTAATATCTTGGGGGCGTGGTCATAACTTATATCAATGTCAAATATCTCTATGGTAGTAATTCATTAATACGGTGTTTAAAAATCACACAACATTAAAATAGGCGACTGTCCAAATTCCCAACACCAGTCCATAAAATACATGCCAAGTCTATTTCTGGCTCCATCATTGTGATGGCAGTGCTTATGAAACTTTATCAAAATCCCATGTATCAGAACATTGATAAGTGCATTATGAGGCACACAATATTCTCTCTGATGCTCAACATGAATTGCCAAAGAAGCGATCATGACAAAGACAGCTTGTTCTAACCGTACAAGACCTCGCCAAAGCCATTAAAGATGGAGACCTGATAGACACAGTCCTGTTGAAGTGTTCAGCTGCAGCAAGGCTTTTGACAAAGTTCCCAATACCAACTTGCAACATTGCCCAGCTTTAGGTACCTTGGCACAATGCTACATGAGAAACTCCTTTGGAATGACCATGTTTACTATGTTTGTATCAAAGACAGCCAACAAGTTTGTCACAGGAGATAACTGCCTCACTAGCAGTACCAGTCAGATGCAATGGCCCTCGGCCGCAATGCAGAGCTGACACCATGCTGGTACTTACGTACAGAATTATACACTGTATCATTGATGTCCCACTGTTGACTTACCTCCATCCTGCAACTCTCACTACTAGGGGCCACCCCTACAGATATTTATGTCCCTTTTCTTGCCCTGATACATACAAAAATTAATACTCATTCTTCGACAATGGGACTAGTTACTGGAAGCACTTGCCAAACCCAGACCTTTGACAGCTTCAAGATAGGCTTAGCTTTTTGCATTAGAGGCATCTCACATTTTAAATTGTTTTTATCTGTACAGAGTTTGCTTCTTACCGTCACTTTGTAAATAGTTCACCTAACTAGTGTGTCAATTCCTCTGAATGGGCCCTGCACTTTACTAGGAAGAAGAAGATATGAGTGACTTGAGTATAGTAAATTTAGAGAATGAAAAACCATGAATAGATGCAAGGACCCTTAGTACACTTGACTACATTGTTAAAGAGTTAACATTTGAAGCAGTTCCCCATATTAACTTATTATTTTATTCTGTTTTGTTGTTATTTTATTAAAAATATTCAAAGAAATAATCTTGAACAATTTGCATTACTTTAATATAACTTAAATATCCATCATAATGTGAACGCACTGATTAATTTGTTCAAACTTCAATGTCCCCATCCGTACCACTGAGCCCAGTACTATGTAAAGACTTTTTGCCAGAAGCAGCCTAACTGGTGAGGCGGGAATAGCTGCTTTATACTGGACACAATTAAGAACCAGTCAAGCTATAAAAAGTAAAGAGTAGGAATATAAATGCCCAGTTCTTTTGTAGTTTTGTAATATCCTCTCTTCTCTCCCTGGGGCAGTTTTAAAATTACCAGAGCTGCTAAGAGGGCTATAAACAATAGATGAACTTGAACTAATTAATTTACATCTTGGGTTGGTAATAACCTGAGAAGTTGGTGTATATTATGCTATATTTTATTGACTTATAATCTTACTGTCTAAGAATTTGAATTCATTTGTTTAAACATTGGCAACATCGTAATTGTCATGGCGATTCTAATTTCAGGAGAAGAGTCCATTGAAAAATTACTGGTAATTGCAGAAAGCCAGGAGGAACAGAAAAGATATAAAAGCAAATTACACAGAATTGCTGAAGGTGTGTCTCATGATTATTTATGTGAAGTGTTGATATTCCGTGTTTCATTGTCAGTTTAGATGATAATTATGTTCATATGATAACTTGATGTTTCCTTATTATAATAACAGAAGTCATTTAGTCAGCTGTAAGCTTGTAGTAAATAAGGTTCATGAGAAATATCTCATTAAATGCTGGAACTAGTAAATAAAATATAATGATAGAAGAAATTGTTTTCTGCGAAAATTAATGCCTGGAAAGTATTGACTTGTGATTATATTTGTTATTGTTGGCTCTTATTCTTAATTATTTTGATACTTCTGAAGAAATATATTTTTTGATTTAGTACATGTAATTTAAGTAATTATGACACTGTTTCATTTCCAGGTATATTTGGCTCCCTCAAGTCAGAGGATTATTCAAGTGCAAGTGTATCATCTTCTCTGTCACCCTCGGAAAAGGTCATACGTCGACCTTCGAAGACATCAACAGTAAAAAATGACAAGAACGGGGATAAAGCATCTGAAGGGGTCTTGCTTAGAGGTCATCAGAATCAAGCGAACTCGCAATATTCTCAGAGAAGAGAAAATGTGGCAAGTGCTGATGAATTGGAGATGGATTTAAAATTTCCAAAGCTGCCGTCCAGGCTGTCAGAGCATAACTTATCCAGCGCATCTTCCTCTGTCCATTCTAATACAGAAGTATCGAAAAAGAAACTTGTATCATCTAAAACAGCTCTCCTATCTCAAGCACAGAGTGCATTTAACCAACAGTTTGATGATGCTGAGGGTTCACAGAGATGGGAAGATTGCAAGGATAAGCTTAGTGAGCATTATTTAACTAATTTAAAAGATCGTAATGAAACTGTACCCATGCAAATTCCCAGTGCCTCTGTTTATCCAGATGACCCTGCAATTTTACAGGCCGAGTTAGCTAGACCAAGGTCAGAACAGGTACATGCAAATCAGGATGTTGAGAAGCAACGATCAGAATCAGGGCGGAGCTTCCCTGTAAGATTACTTAGTAGAAGTCCTGATTCTGCCGAAGACATGAAAACTCTACCTACTTCAATGCTAGGACACGGAGCAATGAAAACTGCAGGAACTGATGACTTCATGAGGTCTGCTGGTGACATGGATGATACTGTGTTAAAATGTATTTATGAAGTCCATAGTGATTTGTTAGATGATGTTGAGCTTCAGCATAGATTAAGAGCTCAGCATGATGCTGTCAGTGATGTTTCAACTGCAGACATTAAATCATCTACCCATTCTAGCAATAGACCTATGACCTTGCCTACCATTGGACTTTCTGTAAATGCTGCAGAGTTTGTGCCAAGATCTAAACCAGTTGTCACAACTTCTTCGAGTGAAGTTATTGATTCTCCATCTCCTGAGCCAGCTAGTCGGACAAAGAGGTCAAACTCGGTGGAGATCAAAGCAGGTGTGAAAAACGCTAGTATAAGCTCTCCAGCCATTCCTATTAGTATAAGGTCACCTTTAACTATTAGTCCAGCACTCAGTCCTGGATTAAGTCCTCAAATGAACAGTCCAGTTGCAAATCTAACTGGGAGTCCAATGTTTATCACACCTAAGTGGCCTCAAGTTCATTCTGGAATGCCTCCATTACAACATGTAGTTCTTGCACCACCACAACAATATGTACATCCGACACCTGCACGCCATATATCCCCACCTGCGTACAGATTTCCACCCACAGCTTCAGTACCCTATTCTACCAGAATGGTATATAGTGTTGCACCTTCACCTTTATTTCGGGCAGCTGGTGTATCACCGTATGTACAGCAGCCTAATACTCAGAATATAGAAGAAAGGGCTGCAGTAGCCACTGGTCAGCCAATTATGGCCACTTCAGAATCCTCACAGCTTGGACAGCCAATAGCTGGTAAATTTGCTTTTGTTGAAAGTTTAGCTTTGGACTTTCAGATGCACTTTATATTAACTCAGTTTGAATTAGACTCCACATTTCCTGCAAAAAAAACAATATTCTTTACTGATAAGTTTAGAAATAATGCATGCATGCTAGCACACAGGCTTAAGTAAAATTTGTCTAATCTTTATCATTCATGCCATTACTTACTGATCATAAATCATGAAAACTTATGCCTTTGAAATTTCATTGACATTTAGAGGTAACCATTGATGGCTGATTTAGGTTCGCTGTGTGATCATCTAATGAAATTTAAGCACATACTACTCAAGTAATTCTGTTATATTTTTCAAAAGATTGTCAAAGCTGAAGATTTACTTATATATATAAATATATCAATGTTAAGGATAAGTCAGTGTTTCTACTGTTTTTAGAATGGTTTACTATGTTAACTCATGACATACACATGCATGAATGATTTATTCATGAATGGCTTTATTTAAGTTATTCTTGGTGTGTGAATACTTATCTAAGAAGAAAGAATATCATTTAGTTTATATAAATTATTATGTTACAGATTGATGGATGAGAACAAATCAATAGTTTATTACTGTTTTTAAGGACACTTTTGGTTCATCAGTAAAAATTACGCTTCCTAATGAAACATTTTTATTCTGCAAAATTAGTCCAATTTTCAGGGAACTTATATGTGGGTGCATTAAAATCAGTATAAAGATAATCAATGAAACTAGTCTTCATTAGAAGTTATAAGTTAGAAGAACTGGATCAAACTTGTTCCAGTGAAGGGAATTTAAAGTCACACAGTTTAAGGTGCATTTTAAATGTTTAGGTTTCTATACAATTTGTTTTCTCGGAAGTATTTGGGTCTTATTCAAATTCTTGGCTTAAAATTTCAGAAACTAGTGTTGCATGTGAGTTTCAATGTTTATTTGCTTTTGACTTCAGCATTAAATACAACGAAACTTATGGCTCAGAGTTCTTTTGAACAGAAAGTGGAGAAAATTAGGAAACAACATCAGTCAGGTGTAAAAATACTCATCATTCTAAGAGGATTACCTGGTAGTGGAAAGTCTACACTTGCAAGGTATTGGCAGTGTTTGAAGATACACTAGGAATTATTCCTGGTGCTGAATGAGATGGCACAAGTTCATGTTTGGATTTATTTCCTAGCATCATTAAAATTTTTTTGTTAATCCTTAATTGATGATATGATGATTCCTATATATTGACCAATGCCAACTTACTGTGGAATCATTAATTTTCGTTGGGAATTTAATTTTGTGGATTTTCATGGGTCGTGTCATACACAAAATCAAATCCATACGAATTTAAATGCAGAGATAAGACAACTTACTTCAAAAATCAAAATCCACGAATTTATGTCCCCATGAAATAGCCATTTTAGTAAAAACCATGAAAATTGAGCCCAACTAAAATAAATGAAAATACTGTATGTTATGGTTTGTGTTGAATGTTCATTCTTTGGATGAACTATGCCTATGAGGACTATTGAGTGGCTCCATAGAATAGCTACCATGACCCCTGCATTTACGGTCAGAAGAAAATGTTTAGTAAAGCATTATGCATGTTGCTAAAATTGTCTAACTGAGCAGTTTTGTCTTACATTTTAATGTGAACACAAGTAATTTTGTTCTCTTTGAAAGTTTCATGTTGTTATTTTCCATCCTTTGTTTTACAGAGCATTACAGTTCCATGGTATTATATTGTCAACAGATGATTTCTTTATGAATGGTAACAGGTATGAATATAAGCTTGAACGACTGAATGAGGCTCACCAATGGAATAAAGAGAGAGGTATGAGTGCACAACATCCAACTTGCTGATTTATACACACCTTTTACTCAGGGCCCTATTTTTCTGATTTTTGGGGGCTGTTAATCAGTCCAAATAGTATGTTCTTCCTCCAAAATGAAGAAGAACCCATACTCATCCAATATGAAATAGAACATTCTGTCACATACATGACGTACATGTCGATATCAATGTCAACCCTCTTACGAGTGGAACTAAGGAGCGAAGAAAATGTAATGATAAGCTCGTTTTATTCTGGTAGAGAAAATAAATATATCTGTATCTGTATAAATATGACTTAATTTATAATAAGACAATTCATGAATTCCCCCTTTCTTCAAAAACACTGCATAGTCCCTCCCCTTATTTCCCAAGATTTACAGCGCCCTGATACTGAATAAATATGTTTTGAATAAAACTTCACTACAAATTTGAGCCATCTGATTTGTATATCTTTGAATTACAAGTGTATTTTTAGATTTACAGCGCCCCAATATTGAATAAATATGTTTTGAATAAAACTTAACTACAAATTTGAGCCATCTAATTTGTATATCTTTGAATTACAAGTGTATTTTTAGGTGGTGAATTTACCAAGTATAGCAGTCACTTTCTGAATGAATTTCAATATTTGCCACATCTTTTTGCTTTCTTACATGTATAGTAAATTGATCTACCTTTGACCTATAGCTGTGACAATAATGCACACTGCTCTTACCAAATTCAGTAAAGATTCTAATTTCATATTCAACATTTTAGCTGGAATTAATTCTAGGAAGCAAATTTATTCATTAATTGCCTGCAGTGTGTATAACTGTGAATTAAAAAAACAGATGATAATTTTACTCTTATTATTCTTTTTACATAGCCAAAGAAGCTATGAAGATGGGAAAAAGTCCAATTGTTATAGACAACACCAATACTATGGTTTGGGAATTCAAGCCTTATATAACCATGGTAACAGAAATTTACATTGTTTTTCTCAAATTTGCCTGATTTGTCGCTTTATATATGAGCTTTTGAATTTGTAAATGTGCAGTATATTTTCTGTGTTGCATTTAAAATCAATAAGAAATATGCTCTTTTGATATAGATATATTGTTTTTCACAATGAGTCATATTTCACTAATAAAGGACTGATCCACTGATTCTTATAACTGTCAGATCTGCATTTTACTGAAATGTTTTGTGCACAGACTGACAGAGTAAACTGTGTAGTCATGTCAAGTTAATCCTATTTCATAACATATCTTACTTTGTCCAACTTTCTGACAATCAATACACATTGAATAAATTTTACTTTTGAGTAAAAATCATTATTCCATGCTTTGTTGTTAACTTAAATATTTAATTGCAATATTTCTGTTTAAGGCTGTTAAAAATACATACCATGTTGAAATCTTTGAGCCTGATACACCGTGGAGGATGAAACCTAGTGAATTGGCCAGGTAGGATACTAATGGGTTGATGTTAATATTTATACTCCATGTAAAAATGGTCATGTTTGTCTGAGACAGCCTTGACTTGTTGTGGAATACTTGAACTACATGGCTTCAAATATGATTGTGCTATTTGCCTTATCGATATGCATTTTATCATATTTTAATGAAATAAATTCATCAATAAATCTGTTTCATTTAAAATCATGTTAGTTCAATCAGTACTTATGCTGAAATTATAATGAATTTAGCCAGTTTTTCATCAGACGAGTGTGTTTTAACATGCTTTACTCTTAATAGATTTGAAACAAGCTGTTGCTTGTGTTACTTGTGAACAATTTAGTAACAAATTTTCTGACCCGCCTCCATGCTCGAGTGGTTAAGATCGCTGACTTCAAATCACTGCAACCTCTGATAGAGGGTCGTGGCTTCAAGCCCAGCTACAGACCATGTCTTTTTTATGTGAGAATATAGGCAGTTGCTTACGGAGGATGGGAGTCTAGTACTGGTTCTTCCCAGAAATGATGGTTAAGTGAACTGCCCGCCTCATATGACTCTGACTGTTGAAAAAGGGTGTAAAACCCAATGAAACAAACAAACAGTGAATTCTCTTTGCTTCTGTTTTCTTGAATTGCTTTAAAAAATAGTATTATATGATCCTCATTATCTGTTCTAGACGTACAGTGCATGGAGTTTCCTTAGATCATATAAAGAGGATGTTACAAAGATATGAACACAATATTAACCTGGATTCAATCTTGAAGAAAAAGAGTACACCAGATTTGAAGTATGATCTGATAAACTTTAATTAATATTTCATCTCTCTTATATTTGTATGCATTCCAATAGAATTGAATTTACTCTGGCTGGTATGCAAAACATTCAATATGAAACACATGATGTAGATTTGCTTTGTAGGTTCCTGTTTGAATTTACGTTGCATTGCTATTAATTATTTACATACCTAAAGCTGCTTTTAAATGAGCATTCAATATTGATATGTTTAGTATTCTCAATTCATTTTGCAGTATACAGTGCAACCTCTCCAAAGCTGCAAGGTTTGGGAGTCACAAAATTGTATTGTTCTTGAGAGGTTGTTGCTCTAGAGAGGTTAAAATTATTCATTAAATTGTGCAGTGGGGAAAAATTATGCTGTTGTTGAAGGGAGGTTGTTGCTTAAGAGAGGGCCGCTCTAGAGACGTTGCACTGTACTAAAAAATGAAGGGGTTTACTTAGTTAGAAAGATGTATATTCTGGTATGTAAATAAAAGTCTGCATACCTGTGTAGGATTGATCCTCACTCAGTCCCTCAATTCTATCTTTAATTCTTAAAACGCCTTTCTTTAATTTTTGCATCCTTTTCGAGATTGAAATAACAAAATTATTACTCTTTTTTTTCTTGCTTAATGATCTTTCTAATAAAATGCAATGGATCCGAAAATAGTTTTTTCAATCTCCACAAGTTGGAAAAATGATAAATGTAATACCCATCGATGTTTATTGGGGAATATTTTTGTGTATTGATTTATATCTGATTGTAGGACAACGGAAGATTCTGAGCTACTAAGATTCAACACAAGTGTGGATGAAAAAGCCACTTTCAGTCAAGGTTAGTAAATTCATGTAGTATTATTAGTAAATTAACAATTATTGGTCAGTGCTTATCACTAGTTAGCATTTTCTGTAATGATTTAGATGAATGCAATGTTCAGTTGGACTTTGAATAAATATAGTTCTGTACCATTTCTATTAAAACGAAGTGATTTAGTTCAAACTTATCAGCATTGTTATTCACAGCCTATTAGTTTAAATTTTTCCTTCATTTCTCATTCATTAAGACTCCCTCTAAATCTTAAAAATGTACAAATCTTTGTGTTCTTCTTGGTTTTATACCACATTTTCTTGTATGTTATTTTCCTCATTGATTACCCTTGAAGTCTTCAAAATCTTTTTCAAGAATAACACATATGTTTATTATTTCCTTCATTCAAGTTTTATTGGCAAAAATAAATATCATCTTAATAGATCCTAAATAATTTTTAAAATCTTCAATTGCAGGGAAAGATGTTAGATTTCATAATTTACATAAAGGTGACGAGTTCCGTAAGCAGAAGTCTGGTGAATCTGATTCAGATAGTTTATCTAGTTACCACTCAGACACCTGGTCAAATCAGTCATCTAGAAACGCTTCTCCCAAACCATTACGATCATCATTGAAAACTCCGGGCACCTTGCAAAAAATGGAGAAATTTAAGCCTTTAGCATCTGTTAAGCCAGTTGGTATCACACCAACTGTGAGGAAAGTAAAAAGGAAGGCTATTAAACAAATTGAGTCCAAGCTCTCTGAAAATACACTCAAAGAAGTCAATGAGATGGTGAAAGAGCATGTAAATGGTCAAAAACTGTCAGTGGAAGATGTAAGTAAAACTGAGGAAGAGTTGAAGGCCTTACTGCAGTTTTGCTCTATTGAGGATTCAGAATTGACTGCAGCTGAAGAATTGATTGGTCTGAAGTTACATGATGCAATCCATCAAAGTTTTGAGGGTTCTGATCCTGGCATTGATCCTTCAGGATCTTGTAGTGATAGTGACGGTGACACTAAAAGCACTGATGATATTCCAGAATTGATGAAACCCAAATCATTTAATTACGTTGGAAATACTCTTAATGATTTTGCTGGTGATATTCATTTAGAGGGTAATATAAATGATGATGGTAAAGTGAAATATGTTTGTGAAACAGTCAAGGAAGACAGAGATGTTGACACAACAACGACGGATGTAGTGCTTGATTGCAAAAATGATGACAATGGTTCTGGTATTGAAACTGTAATACCAACTTGGAAAGATATTGCTTTGGTAAAGAAAAGTAGTGGCAGTGAAAATAGTTATACATGTATTATTAATGATGCTCAAGTGATTGATAAAAATGATGAAGTTAAGAAATTTACTATAGATGATATTGATAAAGAAGTGCAAGAATTTGAACAGAAATATTGGGGAGAATCAGATATAAAAGAAAGTAAAATAGAATCAAATTTTGAAACAGCAGAAAATTCATGGGTTGGTGAAGAATGGGAAAATTCTGACAAAGATACCAAAGAAAGCAGTAAACCGCAAAGGAGAAAGAAGAACGGAGTAAGTCATGATTTATCTCTGGATATTGATTCTGCAGGAAGCACTTGTCAAGAAAAACTCAATGAGGGCAGTACTATTAAAAAACCTACTGTTCCTAATATGGAACAAGCTGATGGTGATGATGATGTTTGTGATGAAGTCAATGGAGATAGTGATAACTTGAATGATGTAGGTAATGGTCTGACTGTACAAAATAATTTGATATGCAGTGAAGACAATCTGATCTCAAATAATTTAGAAGAACACTTAACTGTGGATATATGTAGTAACAATGAACACAGAAATGAAGAAGACAATACTGATTCAGAAAATAGTATTAATTTACCACCATCTAAAAACAATGTATTACTCTCAGGTAGAAATTGTGTTGCAGGAAATAATAATCACTCAGACCATGATCATCCACATTCATGTATCAACAGTTCTCTAAAATTGCTCAAGGATTCATACAACGACACTGAATGTGCCCCAAAGTCATCTGACGATATTAATCACTGTGATAAACATGTAGTAGATGAAATAGCTAGTAATAATGTCCTAGACATTACTATTAAAGATTCCGATGTTACTTTAAAACATGACTACTATGTAGATGAAATTGATGTTGATGGTTATGATATTAAACAAACAGATATGAAATCCATGAATATGTCGAAGGAGACTGAAGAATTAGAAAAAGAAACAATAAATCTAGTTCCTGATAAAGATGGTGGGGCTGTTGGAACTCCAAAAAAGAAATCCTCTAGGAAACGACAGGAAGATAAAAAGAAAGTTCCATTTCTAAATAGTGAAGACACAGAAAAATTTAAGAAAGCTGATTGGAGCTCATTTCCTCTTGTGAGTAGTGATACTGTTGCTGTCTCAAATAATAGTACTGGTAATAAACTAGTAAAGGGTAAAGAAATGAATGCAGTAGCTACCATGACAAGCATTGAATATTTCAATATTGAAGTTAGCTTAAATCAGGGTGGTTTCATCGGGGAAGATGTTAAGTATTTAACTGGAAATCCTAGAAAACTTGTGAATAGTTCATCTAAAGATGTTAATTCAGACTTGAAAAAATTCAGTGGTAGTCCAGCAGAAACTTGCTCATTGGAAAAAAGTACAACTACTGCTGATCTAGTTGCTATGAATGACTCCGAAAGTGTCGAATTTCTTCGAACATGTTTCCCTGCTGTTCCTGATGAAGAGTTGGAATGTGTTCTGGAAATTTGTAGTGCAAATGTTGAATGGGCTATTAATCTTCTGCTTGATTGGAAATATAGTATGAATTTGACTGAAGATGAAAAAAAGAACTTTTCTGACAAAATGGCTGAAATTAAAAAGGATGGAAATATGGATGCACAAGTTGAATTTGCTGATGAGAAAAGGGGTCCACCTTCTCTTCTTGATATTTGTTTTGACTTTGTTGAAAAAGAAAATATTGCAAATAGAGCTGACATTGAACACCAGTTGATTAAGACTAGTAAAGATAGGCTAGACACCATTGAAAATGATAATATCACTAAGATAATATATCAGCGGTCATTGAGTCAGGGAGAACATTTATTGGAAAGGAGGAACAGTTTAAGCGAGATTGCCACACAGATCTTAATGAGTGATAGTGCTAAGTATGATGTAAACAAAGAGGAAGAAAAAGTTGCTAGTGACAATAAAAGTGAATCTAAAAGTAGTAAGAAAGTTAATAGCGAGAAAGATCCTGCTACTTATAATGAACTTGTTGGAAGAAGGTTAATGGATGCTAATACATCTCAAACTTTGGTGACGGACAGAACAACTAAACCAATAATGACATTGGACTTACAACCTGATGCTGTTGTTCAGTTAGAGGATATGTTTGGGTCACTAGAATGCAGGGACAATGGTAAGTTTTTTTTTTATGAGTCTTTCATTGCTTCCTACGTGGCTATATTTATTGACCTCAGCGTATTAGGTGAACTGCCCATGAGTTTCATGCTTTGATAAGCCTCATTTTTGTCATCTTGTTCCTGACCTTTTTCTTAGATATGGATACGTAGTAAGGAAAGCAGTAAAATGTTTCAAGGCTTATTGAATTTTATAGTGAATTTATTTTAAATTTATCAGTATTTGATGATGACTGTAAAATGTGTGTACTTGTAAATAATAGTTAACTTCACATCAATGTTGTTAATTTATCACACTATATTTTTTTAATCTCTGCATCAAAGTAAAATTTATTGTTTTCTCAAAGTTCAATGTTTCAATAATAGTGAATCTGAATTTACTTGACGGAATTATTTTTATATATTTTGTTCTATCCATTACTTTGATGTCTTTTAGTGAACAGTAAGCTGTCTGTGCCGATAGACTGTAAGACAGCTTGGTTGTTGTATCAGTGTGTGAAGAATTCTTTGGCTACATCTCAGATAAATCATGATGAACACCAGTTGCTTAAAGGTATGGCATTCTACTTGAGTTTCATTCATAAATGTGTTTATTCCAATGTACAGTAATCAGTTTGACTGACTGGAGTTTGTGGATGTTAACATCACACCTTTACTTGTTTATACAAAGTCCGTCTTTGACGAACAACTCAGAGGTGATACCTAAACCATATCCTTAACCATATTTTAGCAGAGAAGCAATTATCCCATCTTGATAAATGTTACATCTTAATAAACTGTTCTGTGCTACATTCCAAGTTAAACTAGCTGGTATCCATTTGTAACAATCATATATTTATGCTCCCTTTAGAAGAAAAGGGGGTATATTGCTTTGCACATGTATGTCTGTCGATCCGTAAACCTAACCCTGTCCGACCAATCACTAGAGAACAATTGGGTCTAAGCTCTTCAGATTTGGTTGGAAGATGGGTCATTACATTTAGATGACCCCTATTGATTTTGAGGTCAAGGTCACAAACACTTGTTTTAAGATTTATACTGAACTCTTCTTCCATCTAGACAATTCATGTAAAATATCATACCTTGTTATAGCATCAACTTGTAAATTTGGCTCATTTATTTCTGTTAGTCATCACTTTAAAATTTATAGATGAGGAGTTAGCAAGGAAATTACAGGAAGAAGAAAACTCCTTTAAGAGGAGGATGGAATCTATTCAAACATCTAATGGTTCCCGGTCTAAACGTAGAGCTCCAACTATTGGATATTCTGTGATAGGAACCATACCATCTGAGAATAAACCTGTAGCTTGGACCAGAGGGAACCAGTCACTGGCTGAGATCATGCAAGAGCAACAAAAAGTACAAGACAAGGAAAATGAATTTGTATGTTTGCTTTATGATTTGTTGTAAATGTTGTACTGTGTAAAAAAGTCCCAATGATAAATATCATATTGCTTTAATTGTATACTAATACTATATAAGAAAGTCTATAAACATTTCATTTTGATTAAGACAAAGAGATTTTTAGCTTGAATATGTCTATATTTACCAACGAGTGGAACTTCAGTTACGATTAATTTCCAATTAGAATTGAGCATAATACTGGTCTACATGACTTAGTGTGGATGGTTTAAAGAAAATCATCATTTTTGTTAAAAAAAAAACACTCTGAGTTGAATATTTGTGTCACAGTTAATAAGTACAAAAATGTTATTATAGTTCCTCCATCAATGACCATTCATAATTTTACCAAAATTAATAAATCAAGTGTTTAGCTTCAGTTTGTATGTTCTTTCTGTAAGACCTTTATTAATGTACTCATCAGACTTGGTATATGAAAAGCTCTAATTTTATGGCATTTTACCAAAGTGTGCTTAAAGATGTTTGCTACAGTGTGCTACATTTTTCATATAGACATATAGGCAAAATAAAAACTGATCAATATAATTTTTTTAAACTTTGCATTTTGTAGCATATGATAACAGAAACATTTTAAGTGAAAAAAAATTGGGGGTCACTGATCTTGTCATTAGTAGCTGACCTTAGTTCACATTAAGTTCTTGACACTGGTACTTCATACTTCTGTTTTGGTCATACTAGCAGCTCTTTATAGTTTTAATTATCTATTGTTAAGCAGATATGATTTATATCTATGAATCATTATATTTCAGCAAAGATTGGTTGAAAATGAAGGTGCAAATTCTGTAATTTCCACAAGACTGAAGCGTCAGAAACTTTATGAAGCTTTTCCGAAAGTGGATCGAGCTCAACTTGATGAAGTATTCCAGGCCAGCTGGTCAGTATATTTCCACTGTCAGATTTTATATCAATATTCCAAACATTCTTGTTGTTAAATCTTTCTGTCAGATTTTAGTAAATTCCCTTTGTTTCTTGTAAGCGAGAAGAAATGTTTGTTTTTCTCATGAGTTATTCATAATGTTTACTTTTTTGTAGCTTTAACTTGACTGATACAATTCAAGTAATATCTACGTCACTCGGTGAAGGTCCTAGAATGTTACCAACTTCTGCTGTAATGACTCCATCCTCCACCATTGATGACCAGAAGTTATTGGAAGCTACGAAAAAACAAAGTGTTGAAGATTTGGTAAGGAGTTGAAATCATTATCACGAAAGCTATGAAAATATTACTCCCACTTGAAACATCATTCTTGTAACTTCTTTAAGGCTGATACATGTAGCTTATGATTTATTTGGGAAATGTATTATCTTACACTATGCAAACATTTAATACTAGTAACATATGAATGAACTATTAGGCTTATGTCAATAATCTGAATGATTACATTGTTATATTGTTATTATTTTATTTACAGTTAAACCTGTGAACAAAGCCCACCCTTGTAAAAGACAAAATGTGACCTTTTTTGACAGGTGCCCTTAATCAGAGGTCATTTTGGTCTTAATAGTCAATGATGGGTTTTAAAAGAAATCAGTCACTTGTAAATTGTGATGTTATTATACCCTTGTAAACGAAGTTTGAGAGGGAGTATATTGGAGTCACTCTGTCGGTTTGTCGTTGGTCTGTCGGTCCGTCCGCATACAATATCTCAAGTTTGGGGAGCAAACTACTTCCACAATCTTTAAGCGATTGCAATGAAACTTGAAATATGTCATCACTATGAAGTGTAGATGTGCAAGACACAATCTATATGCCCAGCGATTCACTCATTTCAGAGTTATGAGCCCTTGAATATAACCATATAGTGTATAATGGCATTCTTAGTTCATGAATGTTTGTGGAGCAAACTACTTCCAAATTTTCAAGGGATTGAATTAAAACTTGAAATATATTATCAATATGAAATGTAGATGTGCAAGATACAAATTTCATGCCCAGTGATCCACTCATTCCAGAGTTATGTGCCCTTGAACTTAGCTGTATAGTGTACTATCGCATTCTTAGTGTCAAAGCGGTGGCGGGGGTATTAGTCACCTCTGTGATAAAGCTCTAGTTTCTTCGAATTTTAATTTCAGTTGGATTCATACAGTTTACATCCTGTGGCTAGTAAGGATTACCAGGACGGAGTTGAACCTGAGTATGAGGACTATCGAGGTGAAGCTAATCTGCATCATAGACTTAGACATGAATGCTTCGTGAAAGCTCGTGAAGCGTATAGTCGTGGTCTTAAACAAGTGGCTTCCTTCTACTCGCAACAGGTAATTGATTGGATTTGATACATGAAAATTTTAGAAACCTTTTCATTCTTATGCTGGGTAGCCATAGATAGGCTTTTTGGTTGTACCAAACTTTAACCTTGCCTATAAAATCAAACCACTTCCATCTACAATCATCAAACTTCTTATGTTGGTTCCTCATGACAACCTCTACACGACCTGTTCATTTTCAGGTCAGTAGGCTAGTACTGTAGGTCAAGGTCACCCTGAGGGGGCATTGTGTTTTAAAAACACATCTTGTTTAAGCTGTATGATTATTTTTATATAAAAACAATTCTGCAGTAACAGTCTCTGTATATATGTTAAATTTTTGAAAAAATGTATGACTCATATGTTCATAGGTATAAATACCATACACTGTTGTCATTTTTAACAAATATGTGTTGATAACTTAGTATCATATCTTTGATTTATATTGTTAGGGTCACCAACATACACAGAAATTAAAGGAAGCTAACATGCGAGCATCAGATCAGATTTTGGCTGAGAGGTAAGAAAAGCAAAAATATTTTATGTATGAATAAGATACTATTGTTTTCTGTTATCTTGCTCTTTGTTAGTGCCATAGAGTGGTTGTTGATGGCTTTGTGTAATACAGGGATACAATGAATTCAGATCACATATTCAGCCATGCAGTAATGATATCATGACCCTTAAATAATTTTTTGACATAATGGACAAATTAAACCTTACAGTATAAGTTCACTTACGTACCATATTTTTTCGACCTCCCATCAGTGACTGTATATATTTAACTATAATTCTGAGCAAAAAGTGACACTTGTAATTTATAGTATCTTTATCACACAAAATATTAGTTTGTTCAATTTTTATTGTATTGTATTGTAGGAATAATGAAATTGAGAAAAATCTGACCCTTGACCTGCATGGCTTACATATTGATGAGGCTAGGGAAGCTCTAAATAGAATCATTCCACAGAAAGAAAGAGGTATGTAATATCTTTTATAGTGCTCTTAAGTATGATTCATTCTTTGTTAATTATACAAATCAAACATTGTAGTACAAAAAAAAAAAAAATTACAGGTAGAACTCATATACTTCACATCATGTTTCTGAAGTGTTTTGTTGTATTAGTCCATATAATAACACAGATGTTACACCTAAGTCTTCTGACATAATTATGTGAAACATTTCAATACTTGTATGTATTAAGTTAATCTTAAATAAAAAAATGTTCGCTATTATAAACTTCCATGTAGGTCGTGAGATTTTAACATAAAACTGCTGTCTGAGTTAAGATGTGCATATCTGTTGTTCATGACTGATAAGAGCTTTCAAGAAATGCATGTAAAGGACTGGTATGTTTGTGAACATAGTCATCTTTCTAATTGCCATATTGTCTTATGTCTATGTAGTTCATGGCATGTTTTACTGTTTGTATTTTAGAACGCTGTAAACAGTTAACAGTAATCACCGGCCGTGGTAGTCACAGTAGAGGGGGTGTGGCTAAATTAAGACCATCTGTCATTGATTATTTGAACAGGAATAAATACAAGTAAGTTTTCTTTAGTACATGTTTGCACTACAAGCAAAGTGACAGATGCAAAATTCTCATAGACCTTGCTTCATTTCTGATAGTTACTGAATCTATTGAGGCAATAATTCCAGTCTTGTCCCTTTACTGGACCTGATTATATGTTTATGTTTATAAGTATTAATGGTTGTAACTAACCCAGGTGTTACTGTCAAACATGTTACAGTAGACTGTAAGTTACATTTTTTTACCCACTGAGTAACCTCTCACTGATAGAGGGTCATGGATTCGAGCCCAGCTACCGACCATGTCTCTTTATGTGAGAATGTAGGAAGTTGCTTATGTACGATGGGAGTCAAGTACTGGTTCTTCTCAGGAACAATGGTTAGGTGAACCGTCCACCTCATATGACTGTTGAAAAGGGGCATAAAACCCAAACAAACAAACATTGTTTGCTGTTTTTCAGTTACACAGAAGTCTCCATAGGTGTATTCAAGGTATCGTTAAAATATCGAACACCTGACAGATAGTTACCCAC
This sequence comes from Lutraria lutraria, assembly GCA_964023205.1. Taxonomy (NCBI): domain Eukaryota; kingdom Metazoa; phylum Mollusca; class Bivalvia; order Venerida; family Mactridae; genus Lutraria; species Lutraria lutraria. The sequence continues at coordinate 29,447,326 of OZ026833.1, forward strand.
ACCTGACAGGCAGATACCGACACTCAAAAAAATAGATGCTTTTTCCTGTCTGGACACCCAACATGCTGAATCCGTCTCCCGACAGAAAAATTCCCACGTTAAGAGTAATATTATTCATTGATCTGTGACAATTGGGTAGCATTCAAGAAAATGTTTGGCTTTTAAACCAGACTTTTAAAAAACGTAGTGGTTATAAATTTCTGTACAAATGTAGCTTTTTACAAATTATTTATGTAGTTTACACTACTATTGTATATAAGTGTTTTAAGATTTTTTTTATTGTTGATAAAACTGAGTAATGATATTTTCTTTAATTTTTAGTGTGTTTTTTTATGTCACCTGTAACTTGCTGCTCAATGTTTTTTTGATATTCATGATAATCAAATGTGTCATTGAATAGATGTCGCAGGATCAAGTGTTGTAGTAGGTGGCCATAATGGTCCACCATACTACAACACCTGATCCTGCGACATAGACATTTTCATTCCACTCAGATTTGTAAAAAAGAAGTCCTGTTGTATTTATCTATTAAAGTTATGTGTAGTAACATTATGTTTTTCAATCTCATATTGTTGAGATCATACTCAGGGTTAACTTACCGGATAACTTCTAGGATCTCAGCTATCAAATCATTGTCTCAGAATGCAAGATTTGAATTATAAATCATGTCATTTCGTTAATCACATAGAATTATTCATTGAGGTAATAAAACAATGGTTTTGTTTAAATAATTATTTGTTTTATATTGAGGTGAAATAAATGTTGTTAATGCATGTAATATTATGTGGAATGTGTTCTTTAAAATGATTTCTTTTATTTTTTGTACAGTAACTGTGCTATTGTTGAATCTGATTTATTTGTCATTTTATTTTCAAATGAATGCATGAAACTATATTACATCCTTTAGGCTAGGAATAGATAGTATTAAGTTTACATGACCAATATGAAAATGAGGTAGATCACAAAGTTATTCTCATTTTTTTCTTAACATACCGTTCATGCCTTGGATGTACAATGAGTCCCTGAATATTTTCGTTCTTAGGATTTTGCTGTCAGATATATATCAGGATGAGTGCCAAAAATGGAATCAGTTGGATAGCAGTAAACACAAAATTGTCTGGCCGTATCATTAATATACTGTGGTTAACCAAGGTTCAGAATGCCTCAAGATTCTGCCATTCCTCTGATGTTTCTTAACTAAACCCGAAAGAGCTATAATTGCTGAGCAAAATAAAAGTTATTTGATGAAAATATCTCAAGAAGTGGCAAAGTTATGGTTAATTTAATCTACTTTGAAGGATTTTCTTTAATACAAACTGAGTTACATATGGAAACAATGTGGATGAAGGCCTCTTGTTTGGCAAAAATGGTTGGCCGCATATGATTTCCAGGATTTTTAATTTAGCTCTATTGACTGCCCTGATTAAATTAAAGTATGCATTAACTAGTACTAGTATTTTACTGTATGATGTTCATGTATAGTTCTAGTCTGATATTTACAACTTAATCATCCAAGGCCTTACGTAATTGGGCTGATAATCTTACAAAATCTGTTTCATAAATGTCCTTCCCTGAGGTATTCTTTTTATTATATTGTAGTTTTCAGGTTATGCAAAAGACAATCATTTTTCATCAACCTGGAAAAAAATGTTTTTACAATTACTGGACTTATCCTACTTTTGAATTCAGACCTTTAAGTTTCCAACAATATGAAAACATTTAGTAGTGGTTTGTACCTCATATAATTCTCACAAAAATATTAAGAGAAAAGAGAAAAAAAATGTTTATCTACCTACCTAGTACCTTCCACATCTTATTGGTGAGGTCACTCTGAACATGACCATCTTTCTAGCCTTTGGGGACATTTTCCCAATACTTTTACTAGACCAGGGTTCACCTGTCAGGGCAACTAGCTTGCATCTTTCACAAAGAAGAAGTTTTTGTTTTAATTTCTGTCTGTATTGTATATTTTTTATGAGAAAGGTTAGGCATATAGCTTAACAATGAAGAAAGATAACGTTTCTGCATATAAATATTGATATAATCAGTCTAAACTTTTGATGTATTTTATGTAAATATCTATATTCAGTTTCTGGCATGACATATATAACTATTATTGTACATATCTCAGGTTTAAGTTTGTTGTAAATACCATTTATATACAATATATATAATATTCTGTTTGGTGTATATGATTTATTGTAGAGAACATGTTCTACATTTGTGACACTGGAAAGCATATTAGACTTGTGTTAAATCTCCTTCATTGATTGAAGGTTGCATTACATATGTTTAGTAGACGTCTTTGTTATCTCTTTTGCAATGATGTATGGCCCTGCACCAATAGTCAGGGTCAATGGCGACATTACCAGTTTTAAAGATAGAAGAAGACCCTAGGCTTACACTTGGATGGAGAAACCGACCTGTAAGCTAGCTGGACGTTTTCCTCAAATGAAATTGTCCAGTATCGGGTGGGATTTGAACTCAGTAGTGTGGAGCTAGTAATTACTAGTTTGGAGATCATAATATTTCCCAGTGCAGAGGCCCCATCTGTCTCATCTTTATTATGGGTTTTGGTTCTTGCATCCTAATCAGGGGACAGTTATCAAGAGTTGTTTAAATAAGTTGTAAAGGGTATATTACTGTTGCACCATCCATGAAAAACATTTAAAACAAAATAAAAAACATGATCTTGAAGCTCATGTATGTTTAGTGTTAGAGGATAAATTTACAACTTTGAAATACATTACAGTGGTAGAATTTAGGTATTTTTATTACTTAGAAAGTTGCTGCTTAAACATTTTCTTGCTATACGTTTTTTGTCTAACATACTAATGGCTAATATTTAACAAGGTTATTCAGATTTGATATGTTATTTTCATTCTTGCTTCTTTAGTTGTTAAATTTTACATTGATGTTCATTGTTGTTCAGATCTCGTAATTTACAACCTAAGATACAAATTTATGATTTTTATGAAAAACTTTTTAACTTGATGTTCTGCATTAACTGTGTACCTTTAGTGAATGGTATTATATTTTTTAATGCATTGATTCAAATGACCAGATGACGTGATATGTTGTGTATTTGTGTTTGATGTAAATACATGTATGTGTGTATTGAACTTCTGTGATGTGTGCATTTTATTTCTGCTAGATTTTTATGCTTGTTACTGAGTTTAAACTCAGCATTTTATACTATGTTTACATGTGTACAGCATGGTTTATGTACAGGAAACAGTTAGATAGATGTATCTATATATATCAGTATTCCCCCTTTGAATTCTTGTTTTACACATCTATTCTTTTATAAAAAATGAAATCTGTACAGATCAAAATAATCCACCACGAATTGATTTTATGATATTTATATATACTTGTAAATATACTTGAACACATGAACTATTCATGTGTTGTGTTTTACCGTATAGAATATTAGTTTAGTGAGATTTATCTCCCTTGTTAAAAAATGAAGCTCAATCAAAATGCTATGCATATGTTATTGGCATGTGACTTTGAATTAGCTCCCTTGTACCATCAGTTCTGTGTAAGTTTGTAGAATATGTAGATTATCTATCAAATGTGATCCAATGCTGATCTTGCTTTTATCTGCATACAGGTATTTTATCAATATACTTGTTTATTGTAAAACCCCTCTGATTATTTTAACATAGTCTTTTAAATTTCTTAGTGAAAGACGTTCATATTATTTTTTATTATACCAAGTAACCCTTATACAGTAACAAATGATGGCAGCTTGATCACAACTTTATCACATCAATTCATGACTATTGGTTCTTCAACATGACCATGTCACATCCTTATGGTTTCCTTCAAAGCCTGACCTCATCACTTCCTGAAAAGATTTTCCTAATTATTGCCAGTTGATTTTGTTCTTAAACATGGCCCCATAACAATCCCCCATCTCATCTTGATAAATGTAGTCCTGTGGCTTCTTGACTTCCTAAACTTGACCTTATCACATTTTCATAATTATTTCCTTTGTCATGTGTTGTTTAATTACCTTCCTGTTGATCTGCTACATCTGTATATTTAATAATAGCAGATTGTATTTGTTAACATGAATCATACTAATCAGATTTATTTTAAACATGATACATGTATACATTGCAGACTTTTATATGATGAATGTTTTAAAGTCAGACCGAAACATTTAATCAATGTATGCTTAAAGTCCCATTAGCTTTTTGCTATAAAAAAAATATGCAAAAAACAAGCAATTGCTGATATTATCCTAAGATAATGATTACTGACGAAACAAGCCCTTCTTCTATAAACACTCATTTCGCTGTGATTTTTGTTTTTGTAAACTGGAAATACATAGAGAGGGTGACGTCACTTTATGACGTGTGCATAACATGACTGCGGGAAAAACACAGCTGTTCTATAAATAGTTTTTTTTTCAATGATATTGAGAAAAATACGATGGTGGTGTCGGAAACATTTTTCTTGCTATAAAGTATGCGCGGGAGGAAAGCAGACCGGATTCCTCTGTTATTGGACAAACAGAAACTAATACGACCGATAAATTTATAAGCTTATGAGACTTTAATCATTATACATATTAATATTGTAGTACTGCTGGTTATAGAAAAATAATTCTGACAATTTGGACGTTTTCATGTAAATTGGAAAACATTACGTATTGCCATGGATTGTATTCTGTTTGAAGGTCTCTGTATCGTAAATTAATGTATTAACATCTTTATTATACCCCCGCAAACGAAGTTTGAGAGAGGGTATATTGGAGTCACTCTGTCGGTCCTTGGTCCTTCGCATAAAGTTTGTGGAGCGAACTACTTCCACATTTTTTAAGCTATTGCAATGAAACTTGAAATATGTTATCACCATGAAGTGTAGATGTGCAAGACACAATTTTCATGCCCAGTGATTCACTCATTGCAGAGTTACATCCCCCTGAACTTAGCCGTATAGTGTACTATTGCAGTAATAGTGTCAAAGAGTCGGCAGGGGTATTATTCACCTCTGTGACAGCTCTAGTTTTATTTTAAATTTACATGGTAAGATAATAACTTGCTGGTAAGATAATAACTTGCTGGACAAAGTTTGTTTTTAAATAGTTATATGCTTCGTTGATATATAAAATTAATTATTTTATGTATATATTACATATTAATCCATGTAACTATTGAGATGTTACTCACTATGTTACTTAGATGTTATCTTACAAGGTGAAAGCTTTTATAGATTATAGACTGTATTTTACGCAATATGAAATATATCATACCTTTAACGTACCTTTGCACTTATATATACTTTCCCACTGAACTATGTTTGTACACAATGAAAAGAAACTATTTTGAAGTAATAAAACATTTCTGATGAGTTTTAGATTTTGATTGATTTATTTCATTTATGAAAATATGAGGGGAAAGATCATTTCAACATTTAACAAATTGTTAGGTTGGAAGATGCTTAAAACATGTTACCAACAAGAGGTTTTTCTTCTTGTATGACTTAAACATATAATCATATATTTCATCAAACATTCTTGATATCATTGGTTTTGAAAAAAAGAATATTGTTAATAGATATAAGCACTATAGTCAGTGACTATAGACCAATACTTACATCCCATGGTCATTGTTTATCAATGGTTTAGGGTTACTAAAACCATCAAAAATGACCATGAAATGTACGTCACTGCTTATTGGTCTAGAGTCACTTACTATGGGATATCAATCACAACTACACAGGCATTTCCATAACTGAGAAATACGCCTCATACATAAATGTAGAGTTACAAATTTTGGATATGTGGTTTCCAGTCGCTCCCTTTTCAAAACTAGGTATTTGTTTTTAGCTCACATGTCACAAAGTGACAAAGTGAGCTATTAGGATCACTCTCCGTCTGGGGGCGTGCGGTGTGCGTCGTCAAACTTTATGTTGTGACCACACTAGGGGCCATATTTTTAGCTCAATTTTAGCAAAACTGGGTCAGAACGTTAATATCAACAAAATCTCGGACGAGTTCGATATTGGGCCATTTTGGGTAAAAAACTAGGTCACCAGGGCCAAATAAGGGAAAACCTTGTGAACACTTTAGAAATCACTGTTTTGACTGGATCTTCATGAAACTTTGTCCGAATGTTTATTTTAATAATATGTAGGTCAAGTTTGATAATGGGTCATTTCCGGTGAAAAACTAGGTCACTAGGGCAAATTGCTGGAAAACCTTGTGAACACTCTAGAAGTCACTGTTTTGATTGGATGATCATGAAACCTTGTCAGAATGTTTGTCTTCATAATATCTTGGACGAGTCCGAACATGGGTCATCTTGGGTCAAAAACTAGGTCGCTATGTCAAATGTAATGAAAAAACATGTTAACACTGTAGATTTCACAGTTATTGTTCGATCTTCACCAAACTTTGTCAAATCGTTTGTTTTAATGATATAACGGTCAAGTATAAATATGGGTCATCTGGGGTCAATAACTAGGTCACCAGGTCAAATCTTAGGAAAACTTTGTTAACACTGTAGATGTCACACTTTTAATTGGATCTTCACCAAACCTTGTCAGAATGTTTGCCTCAATGATATGTGGGTCAAGGTTGAACATGGGTCAGCCGGGGTCAAAAACTGGGTCACCAGGTCAAATCTTAGGTAAAAATGGAATCTTGACCAAACCTTGTCAGATTGTTTGTCTTAATGATATTAAGGACAAGTTCAAATATGGGTCACCTAGGGTCAAAAACCAGGTCACAAGGTCAAATCTTAGGAAAACCTTATTAACACTGTAGATGTCAAATTTTGATCGTATCTTCACCAAACCTAGTCAGAATGTTTGTCTTAATGATATGTGAGACAAATTCGAACATAGGTCGTCTGGGGTTAAAAACTAGGTCACAAGGTCAAATCTTAGGAAAACCTTGTCTATGCTGTAGTTTTCATGGTTTTGATTGGATCTCACCAAATTTTGTCAGAATGTTTGTCTTATTTATATGTAGGACAAGTTCTAACATGGGTCATCTGGGGTCAAAAACTAGGTCACCAGTTCAAAACAATGTTTTAATGAGTGAACAGTGATTGTCATCTGAGCGATATAGGGCCATCTTGGCCCTCTTGTTAAGAATCATTTTAAGGAATTACAGACTTTCAAACATTTTATATGTTTGCGGTTGGTAAAGTGGGCTTCAAGTTCCCATTGAAAGAGAAACAGGTTGTCTGAGGCCCTTTCTTTAGACAAACGCCAAGGAGTTCACATTGCATGTGACATAAGTCATTGGTTATTGGTCTGCAGTCAATAATGATGGGATGTAAGTTACTGCATATTGGTCTATAGTCAATAACAATGGGGTGTAAGTTACTGCATATTGGTCTATAGTCACTGACCATGGGATGTAAGTTACAACTAATTTGTATATAGTCACTGACCATGGGATGTAAGTTACTGCATATTGGTCTATAGTCACTGATCATGGAAGGTAAGTTACTACTAATTTGTATATAGTCACTGACCATGGGATGTAAGTTACTACTAATTTGTATATAGTCACTGACCATGCATTGTAAGTTACTACTAATTTGTATATAGTCACTGACCATGGGATGTAAGTTACTACTAATTTGTATAAAGTCACTGACCATGAAATGTTAGTTACTAATAATTGGTCTATAGACACTGACCATGGGATGTAAGTTACTACTAATTTGTATATAGTCACTGACCATGAAATGTCAGTTACTAATAATTGGTCTATAGACACTGACCATGGAATGTAAGTTACTACTAATGTGTACATAGTCATTGGCCATGGAATGTAAGTTACTACTAATTTGTATATAGTCACTGACCATGAAATGTTAGTTACTAATAATTGGTCTATAGACACTGACCATGGAATGTAAGTTACTACTAATTTGTACATAGTCATTGACCATGGGATGTACGTTACTAATAATTGGTCTATAGTCACTGACCAAGGGATATGTAAGTTACTACTAATTTGTATATAGTCACTGACCATGGGATGTAAGTCACTACTAATTTGTGTATAGTCACTGACCATGGGATGTTAGTCACTAATAATTGGTCTATAGTCACTGACCATTGAATGTAAGTTACTACTAATTTGTGTATAGTCACTGACCATGGGATGTAAGTTACTACTAATTTGTGTATAGTCACTGACCATGGGATGTAAGTTACTACTAATTTGTGTATAGTCACTGACCATGGGATGTAAGTTACTAATAATTGGTCTATAGTCACTGATCATGGAATGTAAGTTACTACTAATTTGTATATAGTCAATTACCATGTGGTGTAAGTTACTGCTTATTGGTTTATAGTCAATTACCATGGGGTGTAGGTTATTGCTTATTGGTCTATATAGTCATTACGGGGTTGATCGAAGTCATTGCTAATTCGGACTATAGTCAATGTACGTAGAAAGTATGTCGTTTATTGGTCTATAGTCACGGCAGTGACTGCTCATGAACTTAAGTGGTTTCACTGCTTATGGAATGAGTTGATGTAAAGTACTGTGACTTAAGTCGCCATTTTAGTTAAGTTATGATGTAGATTTAATACAAAGTACAGAGTTAAGTCTCTAGTGAATCATGAACAGATATAAATAGTGTAGACATACGGCGATTATGTAAGTATTTAAAGATAACACGAATTCTTCATTTTAATTACGCCGAAGATTGTAATATTGAGTGAAAGGTTCAAGTGATCGGACTTAATTTAACTCATGTACAAGTATATATATTATATAAACGCTTGCTTGAGTACAACTATAACATCTTTACGCAGAGTTGTCTTTCGTTATTCCTCACATACGTACATGTAAGCTATACGGTGGACAAATGAACTTAGCACTCTTTAGTTGCTACTGCACACCCCCTTAGCATGCAGCTGACAGCAGCTAATACGTGACGTATTTTTACTGAAACATGACAGTGAATATAAAAAATCTGTCAAAATCTGTCAAATTTGATTATTGCATGATATAGCGTACAGTACCGAAAGGGTCATGAGTTCCGTGAACAACAAAATGCCCCTGATCGATCCTTATACTTACTAGCCATTGTTAAATACTTTCAACAAAAAACATTGTTTATCTTTATCAGGGACTTTTCATGTAATTTTAGCCCATGTTCTTTTTAAATTCATTGACCGAAATTTAGTGATAAATGAGATAAACATATGACGCAACATTTGTTGTAAATATACTAACAGAGCATGAAAATCGGTCTTTGCATGGTTTTCATACGTTTACTAGTATCTGAAAACGTGAGAATAAATAGAAGAGCTTAACGATTATAACCAACATGTTTTTTCTCTCCCAACCTCGAAAGATCAATTTTTAAAACAAACACGATGCACTTATGATAATACGTATTTTAATCTACAAATAAATACAAAATTTGCGTCCGTCAATTTCCATAATAGCTGCTCACAGTTAACCGCGGCTTCATCCATCATGAATTAAAATGTCGTCTGCACTAACCGCCGGAAATAAATCACAAAATTTCCCCTCCAAGTTCCCCCAGGCACATTTTCCGTTCCGCACGGAAAAATTCGGCAAGATGTATAAAGTTCGGATCGCTTTATCAAAAGCTTTCGGTACAGGAAGAGCGTGTTAAACATCTTAAACTAGGCCACAGGACACCTGTTTAGCTCAGAAAGACTGTGTAGATTACAAGGTACGTGGTCTTATTTAACTATAAACTTATATTTTAAAAATGTCACATTTTAAAAATGAAATCAGTTGTTTTATTTAACTTTTGAATAGTTAGTTAACTCTGTACGTAGGTATACAATGTGTGTTTCTAGTCCGGTTAACAGCCGATCAACTATATGCCTACAACGACTGTCACCAATGTGTGTGTATATATATGCGTGTGTTTATCCATAGGACATGTATTTAGTATTTGAGTTGGGAAATATATATACGTTATACTTGCTGAGCGTTATTGTGCCTGTACAAGTTATGAATTTCTGTCATTGCGTGGAATACCTGTAGCTTCTACATTTCTTAAAGCCTGCAATTAAGTTCTCTATACTATACTGTCCGTCCGTCGGTTTGTCTGTACACACAAATTGGGTTTGGGTGACTCTAGGGTTAGGACTCTTTGTTCAACCGGAGTCACTTAAAAAATATCCATAAGTGGATTTATGTGGCTAAAATCGGGTTTATGTGGCTAAATAATGTCCGTCTGTGTGTCTGTGTGTATCCATGTCAAATACTAGTAATTATGGGATTTCTTATTATACAGCGTATTTCATCTTAATATTAAATCTATAACATACATCGTCATAAAATTTTGTTTCACGTATATCCAAGTCTAACTTTTAATTTGCTCAGATAATAACGATGTATTTATAATGTAATACGGGCCTGTATATAGATACACCTACATAAGTCCTTCACCAAGATAATGGTTCAGATATTGAAGTTTTACCAGATACTGTAAGTCATTGTATAACTGAGCTTATCGCTGTTCTATTAATTCATACTGTTACATGACATTGTTTAAATATATCAACACATCGTATTGTTTTCAAAACAAATTTTAAAATCGGAACATTGAAGGAAATTCAAGGAATTATAGGCTTCATGATAAATTTATGAGTTTTATAATGATATATTTATACTAATTCTTCTAAAGTGTGTACAAATACTGTTTAACAATGATAAAAATAATTGCACTATGAAAATTGAAACTTATATTAATTACCGTTTATTTACAATAATCTCCATAAGTGTTTTTTAATACATATATACACAGTCTAACCTGTGAACAAAGGTCAGCAAGCCTTTATTCGGATGTCAGTTTGGTCTAAATAATAATTGACGGTTTCCAATGAATGGCCTTTAGTCATAGGGTGACCTATATTCGGAGGTGATCACAAACACCAGTTTGAATGTACATGTATATTGTTGGTAAGACAGTAATTAAATATGACTAAATTTAAAACTAGCTATACTTCCTTCATATATCGATGAGACATATCTCTTCAAGATGAACATTTATTATACTATACATCTCCCAGGTTTTCTATAGTTATTATTGTCGATCGCCTAGCTATCTTGACTTAAATCCGTTTAAACTAAGTGATTATTTGTGGGCGTGTTAAAATGGATTATTTTAAGTAAAAATGATGGTAGAATTACATGTATAATAATACATGTTAACAGAATTCCCAAGATTGTTGCAATTCCTTTAGAATTTTAGTAAACCTGGTGCATTTTTAAAATAAAATCAACAAATTTCTTTGACGAAAAATGTGCAAATTTATTATTCTTAATAATACTGTACTACATGTACACTCAAACCTATGCCAAGGACGACCTTTAACATAGGTTCCCTGGCTTTAAAGTCCAGTAGTTTGAATTACAACACAAACATAGGTTGGTTTATATAACCCCTTAAAAAAGACGACATTTTTATTCTCCGGAATGTTGCGTTAACAAGGCATGATTTATTACAGTTCTCAGAGTTTATAAAAGTTTAGTTTTTGTGTTTATGCATCGTCTTATTTCACGAAATGAAATGGTAAATTCAAAGTTTACAATTCTATTATATTTCTTTATATTGTTCCTACTTCGGGTTTACAAATTCCTATTTACAAATCTGTTCATGGCTCGCGGTGTTGTGTTACTTTATACGACTACTTTAATCGTCGCGGAAATTATTAGTTGTTCAACAGCATGCATGTATATGCATGCACGACTTTTTTTCCACGTCTGGTCTGATTTATAAATCCAGTAAACGGGCTCCGACAGGGAAGCGAAAACTATTTACAGCTTATTTTGTTATTTATTCGGTGTGTTGAGCTGACTACACGGAAAATACCGATTCAACTTCGGCAGTTTAATGCGATAAAAAAATAAGTTTACTGTATTACTGGTTCGAATTTTAATCGGGATGAATTTATGAATTGCTGTTCTTTTATGTAAAATTTGTTAAATATCTACAGCTGATTTTCAAAATTTTCATAAATCACGTAGGACGTAATTTTAGCGACAATTATTATTTTATTGATGCCGTGAGCTTTATTTCCGTGATTTTTCATGTTAGTGATTTTTCAGTTCACGTACAACGAATGGTTTGATAAAGTTTCGGATTTTTAACCGGGGTTTTCACCTTCTATAACAGAGGCCTATTAAAGGTCCCTTCTCAATCGAAAATTTCTTTAAAATCGCGCAGTTTCCCCCCCAAAATCCTAACATACGCTAACTATTGTATTTCCCAAATCAGCAATTTTAGCTATATTTCTTCCCAAAATCGACAGACTAAAGCCTCTTCCCAGTGAAGAGAGAAAAGCACCTGTTTTACCAATGTTAGCTTAAAAACTTTATTTTCAGTTACTCAATTTTTATAGGGAAATAAGGCTTAAATGATTAATTTCAACAAAAAGTTGCATGAAACCCTTTATATAATTAACACCAGGAAATGACAGAAACAAGTCTGTGTACAAACTTTCTAAATTAAAAGTATTTGATAATATTTGCGAAGTTCAACTCAAATTTATGCCAACTGCGGGTCATACGTATAGCTCGCATTCATACAAATGCTTAACATATAACAACACATGCGTGGTAATCGCATTTTTGTCGTTAATTGCTTGTATTTTTATGACATAAAAACATTGCATTATATGTATCACTGGTTAGCTATACAAAACCATAATTTTCTAAGAAATCGATGTTTTCCGCTAAAAAGTAGAAGTGAGATTTCGGTTTCCCCGAATAATATGTTACTTAATCATTATCACTAATTCTTGGCTATACTTTAGTAAATTTATAAAGTTTCTAAATAGATATATTTTC